>OLKM01002065.1:78147-86954 GCA_900291075.1 Melanogrammus aeglefinus | reverse complement strand
ATTTCAGTCCGTCAGGACGTCCCCTGAGCCTGGGCCCAACTCGAGGGGAACTGGTGCTGAAGCCCTCAGACACCTCGCCAGGTTGCATGGAACGGTGGAAACGCTTCTGTGCTGGAGCCAACAGCACAATCTCCCCCATGATCACTTCACCTCGTTTACTGCGACTTTAATAAAACCATGAAACCGTCGTGTCTCCCCCTGATTCACTTCACCTCGTTTACTGCGCTTTAAAACTCATGAACCGTTCCGGTGTCTCGACCTGAAATAAAGCAGGATCACCGCCATTATCGCTAATCCTCCTCGACCGACATCTAAAGCTAAGTCTGCTCAAACCTTTACACCTTCACCACCACCACCACCACCACCACCTAGAACTCCACACCTCCTCGAACTCTACCTCATCACCTAGCAACCCTATCCTCACGCCATCTTTACACCACCACCACCACCACCGTCATCTATCGCCTTACATCTCCAGCTTTACACCACCAACATCTAAAGCTCTCTACCGCCCCCCCCCGTCGAGACCACCATCCTCTGAGAATCGACACCTCCTCCATCTTTAACATCTTTAACGGCTGACTCCTGACCTATAGAACTACACACACAGAGCACTAGAACTGCTCTACACATGCACATCGCCAAGAGTGTGTCCAGGAACTGCGCTGCAGTGCTTCATCATGATATCTTCATGTGTCATCAGGATCTAATTTGACGTAGGACAGAACACTGACACCACCGGAGTATGGATGAACCGATATAAGGTTGAACGTGCTTGGTTGGGAGATCAGCTTGAACACCTTGACTATCACCCTGTTATGGAGTGACTCTACCCGTGTTATGGGGTGGCTTATCACCCGTGTTTATGGGGACCATCTACCCCGTGTTTATGGGGTGGACATCTTACCCCTGTTGGGGACCTCTACCCTTTATGGGGTGGACATCTACCCCGTGTTTTATGGGGTGACCATCTACCGTGTGTTTATGGGGTGGACATCTTCCCGTTTTATGGGTGACCATCTACCCCGTGTTTTATGGGTTGGACCATCCTAACCCCGTGTTTATGGGGTGGACCATCTACCCCGTGTTTATGGGGTGGACCATCTACCCCGTGTTTATGGGGTGGACCACCTACCCCGTGTTTATGGGGTGGATGCCTTCTCCCAGGTCCTCTGACCTTGGCCCCATTGGGGGTTCTCTTTAGGACCCAGGGGTTGGCAGGGGGTTGCTCGTGTCAACCCCCTGCTCTGATTGCGATGGTCATCCAGGCGTGACCAATCACAGGCTGACAGTCTGCAGCCACTGCCAATCAGCATCAGGCAGCCAGAAGGGCTTGACTGAAGTCACGATCTCGGCACTCGTCTCGTGTGGTTTTTGTTTTCGCTCTGTTTTTACAGTCATAGATGATGTTTTAATCTGGTCTGCTCCATTGTTTCTCCTGTTTTATATAAACTTTGGTTGCTTCACCTCTTCCCGCCTTACCCCCCTCCACTCCTCTCTCTTCTCTCCTCTCTCTCTCCTCTCTGCTCACCTCTTCGACTCGATCTCCGATATGTCTCGATCTCTCTCCCCTGTCTCATCTTTTCTATCTCTCTACCACCTCTATTCCTGTCTCAATATCTTTCTCTCTCTCTCTCTCTCTCTCTCTGCTCTCTTCTCTCTCTCTTCTCCTCTCTCTCTCTCTCTCTCTCTCTCTCTCTCTCTCTCTCCTCTCTCTCTCTCTTCTCTCTCTCTCTCTCTCTCTGCTATCTCTCCTCTCTCTCTCTCTCTCTCTCCCACTCTCTCTCCTCATCTCTTCCATGTTTTCTCTCTCTCTCTCTCTCTCTTTGGTCTCTCTCTCTCCAATGTCCCTCCTCTCCCTCTCTGGATCTCTCTCCATGTTTATCTCTCTCTCTCTCTCTCTCTCTCTCTCCAATTCCCCCCTCCACCCCTCTCCTGCATCTCTTCCATGTTTATCTCTCTCTCTCCCTCTCCCTCTCTGGTCTCTCTCCTCCTTCTCCCCCTCTCCCTCTCTGGTCTCTCTCCCCCTCCTCCCTCACTCCCTCTCTGGTCTCTCTCCCTCTCCTCTCCCTCTCCTCCCCCTCTCCGTCTCTGGTCTCTCTCCCCCTCTCCCTCTCTGGTCTCTCTCCCCCTCCTCCCTCTCTCCCTCTCTGGTCTCTCTCCCCCTCCTCTCCCTCTCCTCTCTCTGGTCTCTCTCCCCCTCTCCCTCTCTGGTCTCTCTCCTCCCCCTCTCCCTCTCTGGTCTCTCTCTCCCTCTCCCCCTCCTCCCCTTCTCCCTCTCCGGTCTCTCTCCCCCTCCTCCCCCTCTACAGAGACTCCCGGTGGAGGAGTTGTACATGCCCCCCATCGTCGTCAAGGTGATAGACAACCGTCAGTTTGGCAGGAAGCCCGTGGTGGGCCAGTGCACCATCCGCTGCCTCGACGACTTCCGCTGTGAGCCCCAGGAGGAGCCGGAGGAGCAGGAGGAGGAGACGGGTGAGGGTGGAGGAGGGGGGGAGAGGGGGGAGAGAGAGGGGAGAGGAGAGAGGGGCAGGTGGAGAAGAGAGGGGGGTGAGGAACCAGAGGTGTCCTATTGAGATACAATATCTCTTTCTTCCAGGGAGTCCTGAGACAAGATGGAGGATGTAAAGCAGGAGGGCGGAGGGGGGGGGAGAGTTGAAGAAGAGAGGTAAGGAGATGGACAGACAGACAGATGGTGTCTTCTTCAGTGTAAAGCTAATTATCTTTTTCTAATTCTGGCACGCATGTGTCTGTCTGCGCGGGTGTGTGTGTGTGTGTGTGTGTGTGTCTGCACGGGTGTGTGTGTGTGTGGTGTGTTTGCTGTGTGTGCGTGCGCGGGCCTCTCAGGTGACATGGCCTTGACTCCCCGTGATGACATCTGATTGACATCGATGACAAAGAGCCTCTCATACCTGGACAGGTGGCAGAACCTATCAGCATACCTGTCAATCATCCAACTGGCCAATCACGTTGGACTGCAGTCCTCTGCTTCTCTGTTCTCTGTGTCTAAATGAGATCCAGCTGAATGAGCTGGAATAAAAGAACTATTGAACCAATAGTGTGTGTGTGTGGTGTGTGTGTGTGTGTGTGTGTGTTGTGTGTGTTGTGGTGTGTGTGTGTGTGTGTGTGATGCGTGTGTGTGTGTGTGTGTGTGTGTGTGTGTGTGTGTGTGTGTGTGTGTGCGCGAGAGAGAGAGAATATCTTAGTGTGTGTGTGTTTTCTGAATGTGGGTTTTATGACAAATAACTGAAAAGGGCAAATATGAAACATTCCATTTTCCATAAAGTACCACTAACCCAGAGAGTGTGTGTGTGTGTGTGGTGTGTGTGAAATGGGACAGTAGGGACATGTTGCTCTGGGACAATAAGTGGTCCATACGGTCCAAAGGTTACTGTGTGAAGGAATATCTCCCATGTTTATTTATGTGCATGTGTAAACAGACTACATGCCATCGTACGTGTTCGCTGGTGCCTGCACGGACCATGTGTGGACAGGGACGAATGTGTGTAGATAGAAGTGCGGGTGTGTGTGTGCGAGAGACGTGTGTGTATGTGTGTGTGGGGGAGATGTGTGTGTGTGTGCGTGTGTGTAAAGAGAGAGATCTGTGTGTGTGTGTGTGTGTGTGAAGAGAGAGAGATGTGTGTGTGTGTGTGTGTGTGTGTGTGTGTGGTACCAGCAGCATAAATAAACATGGCTGACATGATGACATGGCAACCGTCTCTGTGGTCGGTGGTTACCGTGGCGACCGCAAGGCTCACGCCCGTCACCACTCGTTAAGCCTCCCTCGCTTTCTCTCTCTCTACCCCCTCTCTCTCTCTCTCTCTCTCTCTCTCTCTCTCTCTCTCTCTCTCTCTCTCTCTCTCTCTCTCTCTCTCTCTCTCTCTCTCTCTCTCTCTCTCTCTCTCTCTCTCTCTCTCTCTCTCTCTCTCTCTCTCTCTCTCTCTCTCTCTCTCTCTCTCTCTCCTCTCTCTCTCTCCCCCTCTCCTCTGTCTCTCTTCTCTCTGTCCCCTCTCCTCTGTCTCTCTGCTCTCCCTCTCGGTCATCCTCATTTCTGTATTTCTCTCTAGCATTCTCTTTTCTTGTATCTTTTGATTATCTCATCACCTTTCCTTTTGCTCTCTCTCTTTATTCTCTCCTTCTCTTCTCTTTATTCTCTCTTTCTCTCTCTTTGTGAAGACTATTCTTCATTCAATTGATCCCTGTTCTCACGCGCACGCATGCACACACACACACACACACACACACACGAACGCATGCACATATATATTTATAAACGCACAAATAAATATCGTCAGAAACGCACACACCTAGGTGAAGACACACGTAAGGTGCCTTCACCTGCCTATTGGGTTCGCTGCAAGCCTTAACAACCAGAGGCTGCGGGGTCTGGTGTTTAGCTCCTCGGTGTGTAAAGATAGATAGACATTAACATGATGAGATAAGAGAGACACGATGGACGATTATAGAGTACGTACACTCTTTTCACCTCTCATCTTTCTCCTCTCCTCTCTCCTCCTCGTCTCTCTTGCTCCTCTCCTCTCCTCTCACGTCGCCTCCTCTCCCTCCCCCTTTTCCCTCCCCCCTTTTTTCCCCTCCCTCCTTCTCCTCTCCTCTTTCACGAAAGTCTTTCTCCTGGAAAATATGACTGCCTCTGCTACTGTCTGTGCTATACTAGACAGACCCTGTGGTCAGGGTGTGTGTATCTGTGTGCAGGCATGTGTGTGTATTCTTGGCATATTAAAGTTTAGCTATTCATCAGCAGAACATCACATGATAATATAGAGTAGGAATACAAGGGAACATCTCTTTTTTTCTCTCCCTCCCCCCCTCCCTTCCGCCTCCCTCCCTCCCTCCTCCCTCCCTCCCTTCCCTTCCTCCCTCCTCCCTCCCTCCCTCCCTCCCCTCCTCTCTTCTCTTATGCGTAGCGATGCTTGTGGTTTTTTTTAGGTTGTATGTGTGCATTAGTGTGTTTTAGGAACATAAACTAAAATCAAAGTCTTTGTTAAATGTGCTGTGTATGTTTATCTGTTTAGAATTTCTTTCAATCTTAACGTAAATGTGGTTAACTAACTTTGCTAACACGGAAGTCTGTCTTTTTTTGTGTGCCCGTGTGTGTGTGTGTGTGTGTGTGTGTGTGTGTGTGTGTGTGTGTGTGTGTGTGTGTGTGTGTGTGTGTGTGTGTGTGTGTGTGTGTGTGTGTGTGTGTGTGTGTGTGTGTGTGTGTGTGTGTAGTTTACAGATGGGACCAGCTCTGCCGTCATTAATCTTGCCTCCTCTCGCTCTAGTCTTCATGTAGGTAACTCACTAACTCGCTCACTCACTCTGTTATTCATCCATTCATAAATCAATTCCTTCACTCTTGAGCCCATAAGTTACACTCACTCACTCACTCATCCTATATCCCTCATCAATCCTTTAATTTCACACCGTCTAAACCTTGTAAAACCTTTTGACATAGGCTGTGTGCAGTAATTTTGTTTAACTTCTTTCATAGCACCTTCCACCCAAAAAAACAAATGATTTCATCCTAAAACAACCGCAATACCACGGGGTCATTACAATGGAACAGACTAGGCAACTAAAGCCCCATGGCCTAAAGACGAGACCTGAAACTGCATCTCTCAGGGATGTGATTGGAGGATCAGAGTTACAGAGTAAATGCTCCGGAATGTGTGTGGCGACAGGCATCCTGGTGTTTAAAGGACATCTATCCCATAATAGTCTTTAAAGAGTTGTGTAATAATCAGCCTGGTTAGCGAGCAGACCTCCATGCATATACTGATGGAAAAAAACGCGAACCCCAACATACGTCAACACAACACACGCCAACACAACCAACACTAACACAACACATAGCTATGCACAAGGAAAACACACAAACGCAACACACACAAACATCACGCGAACACAACGCAAACCAAAACGGCATACTAACACACCAACCCACTTCAACCCGCACACACTAACACACCACGCACACACTGAAGTTACTGTCACAGTGTTTAAACCCAGCTACCAGCCAGTTCATATATTATACAATATTGTCAGTTTAAATGTTTTTCCTTTTAAATTAAAATGTTGTTGCGCACGCATTCCAACCTTGAGAGCTGACCGAGTTCATCACTTTATTTTCCACTATGTATGCGTGTGTTTGATATTAAGTGTGTGAATGTGAGTATAACCAGTCGGGTTAGAGCATACCAATGGGTTTTGTTTTTGTTTCATTCAGTGTAATTTAAAATAACTTTATAGAGATGCACGCTCCAGGATGTTCACTTTCTCTGGGAGGGAGGGAGGAGGGAGGGAGGAGGAGGGAGGAGGAGGGAGAGAGAGAGAGGAGAGAGAGAGAGAGAGAGAGAGAGAGAGAGAGAGAGAGAGAGAGAGAGAGAGAGAGAGAGAGAGAGAGAGAGAGAGAGAGAGAGAGAGAGAGAGAGAGAGAGAGAGAGAGAGAGAGAGAGAGAGAGAGAGAGAGAGAGAGAGAGAGAGAGAGAGAGAGAGAGAGACTTAAAGAACACTTGGTTAGAACACCAGTTATAGTAGTGCGTATGTGTGTGTGTGTTGGCACTGCCAGTCGTCGTGGTAACGCCAGTGGTCCCCGTAGGGTCACCTAATGAGAGGCTGTAAACTAAAACTACCTCTGTGTGTGTGTGTGAGTTGTAATCTGCCCGAATGAGGAGCCATGGATTGAAGACAAACACACACGCACACGCGAGCGCGCGCACACACGCACACACACACACTCTCATTCCGTGCATGAGAGAAAGAGACTGTGTTAATGTGTCCTGTGTGTGCAAATGATGCCAGGTTTTGATGATCAGGGCGCCAGGCTGTGTGTGTGTGTGTGTGTGTGTGTGTGTGTGTGTGTGTGTGTGTGTGTGTGTGTGTGTGTGTGTGTGTGTGTGTGTGTGTGTGTGTGTGTGTGTGTGCACAGAGATTAGTGTCCCAGCTACATGACACTAGGGTTTCCCATGCTAGTCCTTTAGAAAGAAAACATCAGAAATTCCATCATAGACACACAGCACACACACACACACACACACACACACACACACACACACACACACACACACACACACACACACACACACACACACACACACACACACACACACACACACGCGCGTATGAACATAGTATCATGGGAGAATTCTTCAGTGTTTCCGAATGGTGTGTGTATGTGCGTGTGTGTGTATGTGTGTGTGTGTACTTGTGTCATACATGTTCCTGAGAGGACTGGAGGTCTTAGGGTGGTGACAGGTCAACCAAATTACGTGAAGAGAGAGAGAGAGAGTCTGTGTGTGTGAAAAGTGTATATGTGGTTTGTGAGTGGGTGTGTGGATTTGATCTGTCCCCTGGTGTTCTGCGTCTTTGTTGCCACGGTTTCCTAGTTGCGTCAGGCGCACTGCGATGACATTACGTTAAATGACATTTATTAAGCCGGCACATTCGTCAAAAGCAACGTACACTAAGTGCCTTCAACAATGGAGATATCCCCCCAAACGTGCAAGAATCATTTGAGTGCATACAATTAAACCAATAAGAAAACTGCTTTAAGTGCTAAAATACACAAACAAAATAAAGTGGCCTTTTCCTGACTCACACACACAGACACACACGGGCTCTGACCTCTAGATCTGCTCTCAACGTTGCTCTTCAAAACCTTAATCCAACAGTAATCATACAAATGAACCGAACTAAATATTGATGCATAGTGGTTAGGGTGTTCGATTACCAGCTAAACGGTTCTGGGTTCAATCCCAACAATGTCCTCATTCTACCTTTAGACATCCTAGAGGTCGATGCTCCCTACTCCATACTTACCTCATAGTGACCTGTCTCTGTACTGTCTAATGGCCGGCTCAGACTACACGATTCTCAGACATCCCTCCACGATTTAACATGTCACACTATACGATCACAGAGCCAGGAAATCGGGCGTTGTCTCGTCGGAAGACTGGCCACACACAAGACGAGGGTGCGATGCTCTTTATTGTATCATTCACGTTTACAAGATATTTAGAAAATCAAAGGTTTAGAACTGACATAAATGTTTTTTACATTTTTGTCATAAAGGTTCCAGTAGTTTTATATCTGATCAATGCAGCAACTCCTCACAGTAGTTGCGTTGCGAGTGACATGAGCGATGTGAATATACTGCCGCATTTCAACCAAAGTTGTCTCCATTATGTTGTTTCATTTTCTCTCGTTTTCTTCATGAGCATTCTTCTTCTTGCTATTGATCGCATTCATTTTTTGTAGTAGTTACTGTGTACTCAGCGTAGTGCAGTGAAGTCAGTTGGTAAACACTGAGCTCCAGCTGTTCGTAGGGTTCCCTCACGCAACTGGGGGCGTGGTTCCCTCATGATAGCTACGTCATGCGATTCCCCAAAAAATTCTGACATGCTAAACTTTTCATCGTGGGGCTTTCGAACGTCGCAGACGAAAACGTAGCAGATCGCAAGCATGTCACATTACAAGACCTCGTCTCGTCGCCGACCTGTCAAAAATCGTGTACGATTCGCAAATTTGTCTGCGACGAAAGAATCGGGGCAAAATCGGGCTGAAATCGTGTAGTCTGAGCCGGCCATAACCCCTGCCTGCTCCTAAATGAACTGTCTCTACTGTCTAACCCCTGCCTGCTCTTTAATGACCTGTCTCTGTACTGTCTAACCCCTACCTGCTCCTTAATGACCTGTCTCTGTACTGTCTAACCCCTGCCTGCTCCTTAATGACCTGTCTCTGTACTGTCTAACCCCTGCCTGCTCCTTAATGACCTGTCTCTGTACTGTCTAACCCCTGCCTGCTCC
>OLKM01002065.1:60647-65647 GCA_900291075.1 Melanogrammus aeglefinus | reverse complement strand
AGGACTAATCAACACATTGCGGATGTATCAATTAGTGTTTAAACATCCATATTTGTTACAAGCCTCAGCCGCAATCTAATCTCATCATCTGGCGTGTCAAAACTTTTGCGCGTTAGCAGCACATCTTAGTAGCCCAACATTAGCACATCCGATGTTAGCGCCTACTGTGCTAGGGTCAACGGCGTTGCTGATGCTAACGGCTGTACGCATTGTGGGAGATGTTTTCTGACGGGGTGTTGTTAGCCAGTTGTTTCCGTGTGTTTTTGGAATCCACAGACTGAATGTATTCTTCATGTATTCACTTCACCACAAGCAATACTGTCTGCACTGGAAGATCAAAGAGTTATCATTAAAGTATATATTTAAACTCTGGTCTGACCTCTTCATAATGTCTGACCTACCAACGTGTGTGTGTGTGTGTGTGTGTGTGTGTGTGTGTGTGTGTGTGTGTGTGTGTGTGTGTGTGTGTGTGTGTGTGTGTGTGTGTGTGTGTGTGTGTGTGTGTGTGTGTGTGTGTGTGTGTGTGTGTGTGAGAGAAGCAGCAGCAGCTTTGAAGCCAGTCTGGGGTCATAGTTCGCAGTGTGTTCCAGACGTGATGTAAAATGACCGAAAGTAAGCCGGGTCTCCACTACTCACTTCATTATCACCACTCTCTCCACACACACACACACACACACACACACACACACACACACACACACACACACACACACACACACACACACACACACACACACACACACACACACACACACACACACACACACACACACACACACACACACGCCTGACATGGTGGGGCCTTCAGGCCTCCCAGACCCTCTGGCTGCCAGAGGTGAGTTCATCTGTAATGTGTGAATCTATGCTGGTGCCTGCCAAGGTTCACAGGGTCGTTATCGACTTACACAAGCACACACGCACACACAGACTCACACACACACACACGTTTGCAGACATGTGATATCGGTTTACAAACTTGCCAAATTTGATATCGGTTTACAAACTTGCCAAATTTGTCAGCACACACACAGACTCCCTCTGAAAGTTTCAATGCGCACGCACACACACACACACACACACACACACACACACACACACACACACACACACACACACACACACACACACACACACACACACACACACACACACACACACACTTCCTCTCACCCACAGACACAAACACACACACACACATGCAGGTGTGTGATATTGCCTTACTCCACCACAGTGTGCTAATTTACAGATTGTGTCAGATTCTAGTGCCTAGCTCACACCTCTGCCACAACTCAACAACGTAGCACCTCTCACACAACCCAGACGCGTCAAACAGCTTCATGTCTGTTTAGCATCAGGGCTCTTCAGCGGCATGGCTAGCATGAGGACTTGTTCGCATCATTGCTAGTTAACTTCAAGACTTTGCTATCATCATGTCTGGTTAGCATCGCGATTAGCTAGCTTAGCGTCTAGTCAGGACTGTTATCGGTACATTAATCATACTTTTCCTAATTTTTGGACGTCCATATGACGTGGTTGATTTAAGCATGATATCTCGTTAGCCTCAAATGCCCCATGTTATTTTCTACGTGCTGTTTTACCTTGCTTTGTCTCGTCTTCCTAATTGTATTTATTTATCATTTAAATATTTAGCCCATGGTGTGTGCCAGGGAATTTAGTTTGTATTTGTGTGTTTTTTTTTGTCTCTCTACAAATGTAAACATACGCACGGCTGTATTGTCTTGTTTCGGCGATTGCTTATAAACCCCACACACAACGTGCTAAATAAGATCATGCATCAAGTAAAACGCGTGCACACACACATCCGCGCACGCACATACACATACACAAACAGTCACCCACATGGGTTGGTCCTGGTTTTAACGCACCATGTTCGTCTCGTTAGCCGCCCCGTTAACTAGCTGCGAGGAATGTGAGTGAAGGGCGCAATGGAAAAAGCAGTATAACTTAACAAGATGCTAATCACACAACGGTTTGGGTGTTTAGTCCTCTGAGGCTGCCGCCTTGGTCTTCTTCCATGACCTTGGGAGGTCTAATGTATGTGTGTGTGTGTGTGTGTGTGGGGGGGGGGGGGGGTCTTCTTCCAAAAGTCAGGGAGGTCGGTGGGAAGGTGGTCTTCAGGTTATCCTGTTCCCCGGTTGATTTGGTCTTCAAAGGACCTTCAGGGTCCAAAGGGCTCCATCTTGGTGCTGAACGCAAGTGAGGTGGGGCGAATGAAGGTGGAGGCTGTCTGTCTGCCATTCTCTATCTCTGTCTGTCTGTCTGTGTATCATTCTCTCTCTGGCTATCTGTCTGTCTGTCTGTCTGCCATTCTCTCTCTGGCTGTCTGTATCATTCTGTCTATCTATCTGTCTCCCTGCCGGCCATTCTCTGTCTGCCTGTCTGCCTGTCTGTCTGCCTGTCTGTCTCTCTGTCTGACCAGCTCCAACCGACCTTCCATCAAACAAATGGGAAGAGTTGGCCTCTTATTTTCCTGTGTGTCCTCAGGGCCTGGCGTGCGGACAACAGTGATGATGAAGTTGGGCTATTAGTCAACACACCCCCCCCCCCCCCCCCCAGCGGTGGGCCGGAGAGGAAGAGCGTCTTCCAGGGGTCTCTTCAAGGACGGACTTCTTTGAAATACCTCATGGTTAGACGGACGTAGGGTCACTTGGTGTCTAGAGACCCCCCCCCCTACCTTCAGGAGACCCCCCCCCCCCCCCCCCCCCCCCCCACCCACACACACACACACACACACACACACACACACACACACACACACACACACACACACACACACACACACACACACACACACACACACAGAGAGCATTGGCTCCGCCACTTCCTGTTGGTGTGAGCCTGACAGGAAGTGAGCAGGTCAAGGAGAATTCTATAAACCCGCCCTGCGTGTACAGTGTGTCAACTTCACACACATTGAAGAGTACGTTGACCTTTCTGTGTGTGTGTGTGTGTGTGTGTGTGTGTACAGAGTTTTTATGTGTTGCTGTTTTGATATTTATGTGTGTGTGAGAGCGTGAGGTTTGTGTGTCCTGTCTCCGCCAAAAGCACAATGCCACTATTTATTGTTTGTTCTGAGTGTTGACTGATCCGAATCTTTTGTTGCATTTTTTTTGTTTGTGTGTGTCTTTGTATATAAACAGTATATATGTGTGTGTGTGTGTGTGTGTGTTTGTTTGTGTGTGTGTTTGTATATAAACAGTATATATGTGTGTGGTGTGTGTGTGTGGAGTGTACGTGCACTCTCATGCCTGCCTTCCCTTGTGGCCTCCATTGTAATTTCTGTAATTTTCACCTCCTTTGAGGCAGAAAAACACACTCACACACAAACACACCAGTGGGTTGTTGTGATCACTAATTAATACTGCTGCTAATAAGATCTTAGCCTTTAAAGATGGGACTTTTATTTTATCTCGTTAAAGGGGGGGGGGGAAGGGAGGGCTTTTATTGTACCCGCTCGTTAAGTGCAGCTCTTAACGACCTTTGGGTCAACCGTAAAAACAATGATGGAGAGAAATGCAGCGTATGTTGTGGCTTTAATGGCTGTGGCAATTTGTTGAAGACGCTGAGGTCTCGTTCTGCAAGGCTGCATGTGTTTGTGTGTGTCTGTCTGTTTGTTTGTGTGTTTGTGATCGATCAAATTGCTTGTTTGGATTTTTTTGTCATTACTTTATGACTGTCAGTGCTCTGCCGATTCCATATTTTCTGCTAGTGAATGTGTGTGTGCGTGCGTGCGTGTGTGTGTGTGTGCGTGTGTGTGTCTGTGTGTATCCACTGGAGTTCAGTGGTTGGGTTACACAACATGTCTCTGTTGTGCTGGGAGCGTAACAATAGATAATAAAGTTAGCTTGGCGCTGTGATGATTGCTCTATAAATCTTAACACACAGGGGGCAAAGTGAGGACATTCCGTTGTTCATTGTTCATTACACACACACTTCACGTACACCCTGTTCATAGGAGACCTGATGGATGGTAATGATTACCATTAATACTCAGCCTATTATATGTATTACATCTTGATATAAAGCATTATCGCCCTTCTAACTGATCCTGCTAAATTTTCCCGCCAACTCATCTTGCTAACTTATCCTGCCATTTTGTTGCTAACTTTTCCCGCTGTTGTCGCTAACTCATCGTGCTAATGCGCTCTGCTAACTTGGGATGATCCCGCCCCGATATCCGGTATGGGATTAATAAAGTCCATGTTATCCAGTTCTATCTCGTCCCGGCTAACTCCTGATGCTAACAGCAACTGCTAGCTCTGAATGTGTGGTTCCTGGGGAAGGTTAACGGCCTATTGTCTGCCAATCAAAATAAAACAATTCAAGAAGAAGACTTGCTGTTGTGGGTTTGTGAGACAGGGCTCAAGTCATACACTTCTTGTGATTGGTCACATTCCAGATGAGCCAACCAACCAACCGCAACCTTCTGTATGTTGTCCTGCCGCAGTGTTTCTGCATAATGGAGACCAGAGTGGGCTGACCCCACTTGAGGACTTGTGAGCCAGACTAGTGCTGGAAACGCAGGCACACACACACACACACACACACACACACACACACACACACACACACACACACACACACACACACACACACACACACACACACACACACACACACACACACCACTCAGACATCTGATTCTGATTGGCTCGTGAAGGAAAGCAATTTGCCTTTCATTTCCTGGGAACATGTGCCTGTCGCCGTGGAGACGGCGGTCCCCTAAAGAGCAGTAGATGAATGGATGCCTTGCCCTAAGGCACTGCTGTACCGCGCCAGGCAGCACCCGGGCAGACACGGAGGAGGGGGATTGGAACCATGAGTCTCCAGAACTTGACATTTTAACAGTTGTCTCTGTTGCGAGCTGAGGGGCAGAGTTGCTGGCACGAATCCCTGCCCTCCCTGTCCGAGCGAGACGACAAGAGTCTGTGGTGTGTGTGTGTGTGTGTGTGTGTGTGTGTGTGTGTGTGTGTGTGTGT
>OLKM01002065.1:50647-53147 GCA_900291075.1 Melanogrammus aeglefinus | reverse complement strand
TTGTATTTTTTGTTGTGTGAAGGCGAGTCCAGGACAGGGTAAATGTTGATGCGTCACTCTTTAGTAGTACACCTCTGCAGTAAACTCTGAATGAACCGTATAGTTAACCGGAGCTGGTTCTAGAACTTTAGGAACCAATGCAGTAGAGCTGATTGGAATGTAATATACAACCCAGTCTCACCAAAATGCGTACAGATCGCACGGTTTGCCATGCGTGCAGTACATACGCCAAATGACCATTTCGCGTGCATATGATACGCAAATAACGGTGTCAAATTGTGGCTGTGACGTACTACCGAATTTCAAACTATGTGGAGGGCGGATGCGTATATTTTTTCTTCCGAATTTCAGACTTTAACAACCATTTTATTGCACTTTTCCTTATCGGAAGCCGGAAATTCCCGAATTCTGAGTAAAGTTCAATCCAGCATGCATCGCTGGTGACGTCGGTATGGGTATAAAGTGATGCGTGGTATGTGTACGCATCCGCCCTCCACAGTAGTTAATGCTGGGTTTTGCGTATCATATGTACGCGAAATGGTCATTTGGCGTATGTACTGCACGCATGTCAAACCGTGCGATCTGTACGCATTTTGGTGAGACTGGGTTGCTAATATAACTCAGGGGAATGATCTAGAACTATGGATAATTTGGAGGGGGGGGATGTTCTAATTCTCAATGTAATGTTCTACAACAGAGGAGAATGTTCTAGAACTGATAAGAATGTTGTAGAACCGAGCGGAATACCCCAGGTCATGCTCCAGTAGGAATGGTTCTTCTTTAGCTCAGAATGTTTAGACAATGCTGAGAAGATGCCTTCATGAAGTCAATATTTCTCAGAGCGCCGAGCAGCATAATTAGATTCAGGATCCCCTGTCTTCTCAAAGTGCTTTCAGGGGAATCAGAAGAGCCCCGCGGGGACAAGAAATATTTCAACAAAAGACAGCTGTAGTATTTGTGATATTATATTTGTAAATACAACATCGATATTGTTTTCAGTGGGGTAATTCATCCTTGTCCATGCTCTCAAAACTAGAGAGGACGTGCGTTGTGCGTGTTCGGGTTTGGACTACTTAGAGCCGCCGTGGTTCAAATGACGCCGTTAGCGTTTAAGCCCTGAGAGAAAGACACATGGAGGTGGAGTTGGTTATGGGTGAAGGCAGGATGTGTGTGTGTGTGTGTGTGTGTGTCGCAAGCCACCCGAGACCTGCCATTGAACCGAATGTCTGGGTGTTATTATGAGAGAGAGAGAGAGAGAGAGGGGGGGAGAGGGGGAGGGAGGGAGGGGGAGAGAGAGAGGAGAGAGAGAGAGAGAGAGAGGGGGGGGAGAGAGAGGGGGAGAGAGGGAGGGAGAGGAGAGAGAGAGGAGAGAGGGAGATGAGAGGGAGAGGGGAGAGGGGGAGAGAGGGAGAGAGGGGGAGAGAGAGGGAGAGGGGGAGAGAGAGGGAGAGGGGGAGAGAGAGAGAGAGGGAGGGAGGGAGGGAGGGAGAAAGGGAGAGAGAGAGAGAGAGGGAGAGGGAGAGGGGGAGAGAGAGAGAGAGGGGGAGAGAGCCTCAAGGACACAAAGTTAACAAGCTGTAAAACACATTCTGCTGTTGTTCACACACACACACACACACAGCCAAACACACAGATACACGCACACACGCACACACACACACACACACACACACACACACACACACACACACACACACACACACACACACACACACACACACACACACACACACACACACACACACACACACACACACACACACACACCAACTTGAATGCTCAAATGTATTAACCACACACATTACATTTATCATATTCATAAAAACAATACACATGTACTTGTGTGCGAGGCTTAGCATTACAAGTATTACTGCTACTTCAGCATTTAAACTCAGCTGGTAGTGTTCGTATTTGCAGCTTGTTTATCATTCAAATAGTTTTTCCAGCGTCACTGGAGGAAGTAGTCTGTGTACAGGGTTTAATATTGTATACACAAGTGATTAACGTCGACCAGTAATCAAACATGGTTTCCTGAAATAAATAAATAAATCGTGAACATGAATATGGTCGTTGCGGTCAGGGCCGGTATGTTTTAGAAGAACCTCTAAAGGAAACCAGATGCAGCTCAAACCGACCGATGACCGCTCAGTGTCAGTAAATATCCGCCTGTAGCGATCAGACCCTCCTCCTCCTCTTCCTCCTCCTCCTCCCCCTCCTCCTCCCCCTCCTCCTCCTCCTCCTCCACCTCTCGGTCTTTAACGAGGTGATTCACCGCTGCTCTATGTCTGCCGGCGACTGCGGCAACAGGATCAATGCTGGGCTCCCAACGAGGCCTAACGAGCTAGCTGTGATGGATCGACCAATGAGATACAGGGAGAGGTAATTGACGAGAGCAGGGGTGCGGGGTTGGGGGGTCTGGTTTTAAGAGGTTCTGCGCCACGACTCATCTGTTCTTTATGGCTGAATTAGGACGGAGGGTCAAGGCTGGGAACTGCTGGGG
>OLKM01002065.1:27159-29253 GCA_900291075.1 Melanogrammus aeglefinus | reverse complement strand
GAGAGAGGACATTTACAGAGAGAGACAGAGAGAGAGAGACAGTGAAAGGGAGGGAGGGAAGAGAAAAAGTTGAAAGAGATGGGAGAAAGAGATAGAGGTATAGGGAGAAGAGAGAAAGTGGTGCAGAGGGAGAGAGACAAGGGAGAGAGACAGAGTGGTACAGAGGAGAGGGACAAGGGAGAGAGGTCGAGAGGTACAGAGGGAGAGAGACAAGGGAGAGAGACAGAGAGGTACAGAGGGAGAGAGACAAGGGACGAGAGAGACAGAGAGGTACAGAGGGAGAGAGACAAGGGAGAGAGACAGAGATACAGAGTGGAGAGAGACAAGGGAGAGAGACAGCGGTATAGAGGGAGAGAGACAAGGGAGAGAGACAGAGAGAGACAGAGGTACAGAGCGAGAGAGACAAGGGAGAGAGACAGAGAGAGGCAAAGGGAGAGAGACAGTGGGAGAGAGAGCTGACATCAGGTGAAACCCAGTTGAGTACATACAATCGCTGTGCCATCTCTATCAGGGACACCCAGTTCAAAAGGGGTATTTTAAGCTGCACTAAACGAGCCAATCAGCCGTCCTCAAAGACACCCGCACAGAGCTCGTCCTTCTCTGCGCCGCGCTGCGATGTGCGGAAAGTTCACGACCCCCGTCCCTTAGCTGAACTGTCAAGAACAAACAAGCGGCGATGCCCCCCCTCTCCGCCTCGGCGTCCCCCTCCTCCTGCACCGCCGCCTGCTCCGGACCCGTCCTCCTGGCTCCTGATTGGCTGCTGTTCCGCAGAGGTGCCTGGTCGCCGCGCTCCGCTGAGATATCATCGACGCTCCGGCTCAAACTGGGAGGCCTTTGTGCCGCCGTGACGTACGTGCGTGTTTTGTGTTGCTGGATGCGGATTTAGATTCAGAATTTTTTTTAAAAAAAGGACGGTTTAAATGGAAGCTTTTTTTTGGTCGAAGGAAGATGACGAATGAATTCAAACGTCTTATCGCTCTCTTTTTTTCTATCTATCTGTCTACCGTTTCTCCTCTCCTTCACTTCCATCCTGTCCTCTTGTCTCCTAACACCCTCACTCCTTCTCACCCCTTCTCCTCATCCCCTCTCCTCACCTCCTCTCCTCACCTCCTCTCCTCTCCTCACCTCATCTCCTTTTCTCTTCTCGTCTCCTCACCTCCTCTTCTCTCCTCGTCTCCTCACCTCCTCACCTCCTCTCCTCACCTCGTCTCCTCACCTCCTCTCCTCACCTCCCCTCGTCTCTTCACCTCCTCACCTCCTCTCCTCACCTCGTCTCCTCTCCTTACCTTGTCTCCTCACCTCCTCTCCTCTCCTCTCCTCACCTCATCTCCTCCTCTCTCCTCACCTCCTCCCCTCCCCTCCTCTCCCCTCTGTCCACCTAGGTCTTCCGGTCTGCCTGCTAAGTGGTGAGTTCCAGGCTGACCCCTGGTTTCACTCTCTCGTTGCCCCGGTCAGAGCACCTCTCCTGGGACGTGCTGGCGGGGAGGTGGGCCTCTCTGTGGGGCTCTGGCCGGGGATCTTGTGCACTGAGTTGGAATGTGTTGAGAGTGAATAGACACCGGTAACACACAGAGTAACACACGTACTACACTCAAACACATGCACTCACGGACACACACGCATACACGCGCACACAGGAACACACAGTGACATACACACATGCAGGCGCACACAAAGACAAACACACACTCACTTTAAAACATACACACATAGATACAGGCGCACACACACTACACACACACACACACACATACACACACACTAAAATACACACACACACACACACACACACACACACACACACACACACACAGTGTTGTTCAGTCCATCTCTCACAACACACACACACACACACACACACACCCCAACCACAAAAAAAACCCCCCACCCCAACCCCCCAACCAAAGTGGTTTTTTTTGGTTTTTTTTTCCAGTTGTTCCGGTCCATCTTGCCTGGGAGGAGGATGGTCTAGATTGGAGACCAGTAGAAAGGGTTTATTTAGTGTCTGAATGGAGACAGATAAGGAGTGTATGTGCTTATTCATACCCAGGTATTTGTGTGTTTGTGTGTTTGTGTGTGTGTGTGTGTGTGTGT
>OLKM01002065.1:12159-17159 GCA_900291075.1 Melanogrammus aeglefinus | reverse complement strand
AGAACGAGAGTGGTATGAGAAAGTGGTTGCTATGGGTGCTATGGGGTGTGACAGACAAAGGACACCCCCCCCCACCCAGGCCACCGTGGGACGGGAGACGTCAGGGCTACCTTATCGTACTATCAGACCCGAGCTTCAGCTGCCATTCAGTCAACAGGCGCGTCATTCACGCTCAAGAGGTCCTGCTGCTCCAAACCGCACGTCCGCCGGACAGGGGGTGCGGTCCCATTGGAAACATGTCATCCGGTGAAAAACACACTGCTGGCTGGGGGCTGACGTTTTGTGTCATGATTGTTAGTCATAAGTATCTATCATGTTGGCGATAAAACAACGTAAACAACCTGATTTTTCACCAGGTGTGTGTTCGAATAGCCGTGACACGCCGTTTTGAAAATCTTCTGACATCGCAAGTGGACGTGTCCACACTCACACTCGCTAATCACACTCACACCTGGTGGTTTAACGTGTCACCTTAGAAGGCTTGTGTCCTCAGGGAAATCCTTCGTTTGACACCCTATTGGTCCAATCAGGCCAATTCACGGGTTCCACCCGAACCCCTGGGTCCCCCCCGAACCCCTGGGTCCCCCCCGAACCCCTGGGTCCCCCCCGAACCCCTGGGTCCCCCCCGAACCCCTGGATCCCACCCAGCTTACGCGCCTGGATGTTTTATCACGGTCAGTCAGTTCCCGTTGTATCAGTGTGTGGGTCCCTGGTCTGTTTGTCATCGTGCGTAATACCCCTGTGGACCCTGTTATCAGCACTGAACACAAGAAAAGCTTACAAGAGCAGGGACTTCATGTGATCAAGCCCCAATAACGGGAAAGAAGTGGGGGGGAGAAAGTCTGAGTCAGAGAGGAGGAGAGGTGTTAAGGGTGTTAAGTGTGGCTGTCACAGTTCGACTCACACAAGACGGGAATATCGCATGTTTTAAGTGGAAGCGTAGCCGGTCCAGGTTTAGGTTCTTTCTGTTCTTTTTTTATAGGGTACCATGTGTTGAATCCCACACGATGAATCTTTATCGCAGTGGAACAGCCTTTTTTTAAGTACCGATTCGAAAGGCCGGGTCTTGTCGGGTTCTTCTTATATCCTACCCGTCTCGGACCCCCGAATGTCTCTCTCCTCTCGGACCTGCACCGGGAGGAGGGGGGGCTACCCACCAGGAGACAGATAATGAGTCCGCAGACTCAATCGAGGGAGGGGGGGGGGGGGGGGGAGGGTGGTGATACGGGCTGAAGTAATTCCGAGGAAGGCAACGATTCATTCAAACCGGTTTCGTATAACCTGGTTGGACTCGCTTAGCAAGGGAGGGTGGGAGACTGTGACTGAAGCCGGCGATAACTGTCGATGGGAACAAGCAAACTGCCTATTATGTTTTTTGGGGCAAAAAACACAGGTGTGAAATGACACGTGTCAGACATGCCCCCACCTTGCCTTAGAGAGGTGTGGATAAATCAGCAGCTATTATACACATATACCTGCCAGAGCTAATCCTGCAGGTTTTGTCACGTCAAAATACCACGCTATTATTTTGAACATTTTATTTGTAACGCATCATCAGAATGAATTCACTATCACCTGGCTTGAGGAGATCTTTCTATTGAATTGAATTTGACCCTAGCCCACAAGAGGGCAAGAAAAACCTGCCTTAATTAGCAAGGAAGAAATCTTGAAAGAGAGAAGACACTTCATTATTTTGGTGCTCGTGTTGACATGGCAGCGCTGATAGCGCTCTCTGTCCGGTCAGCCACGGAGGTGACCAGACCCAGAGATGGCCCCCCGGATACACACAGCTTGTCAAACAGTGTGTACAGGTAGACATCACCGTAGTAAACCTTAATTAGCTCCTAGGCTACGCAGATTGAGGAGTGGACAGGTTCTGGTGTGCGTTGCGTTGCGTCGCGTCGTGGGAGGTGTGTTTTGTGCAACAACAAGATGGAGCCAGATTGCGACGTCTGTATGAACTTGTAGTCTGCATTCGGGAGGAAAACACAGGGGAGGTTGCGAGGGAATGGGTGAGAGAGGTCAGGTCACAGCCATACAGAGAGAGAGAGAGAGAGAGAGAGAGAGAGAGAGAGAGAGAGAGAGAGAGAGAGAGAGAGAGAGAGAGAGAGAGAGAGAGAGAGAGACGAGAGAGAGAGAGAGAGAGAGAGAGAGAGAGAGAGAGAGAGAGAGAGAGAGAGAGAGAGAGAGAGAGAGAGAGAGAGAGAGATGGAGAGACGGATAGACCGGAGGGAGGTCAGATCATTTGATATCTTCCTGGAAACTGACAAACAACCTGGATGTTTTGGTTTAACTGTTGTGTTGTGTCTCTCGTGTCAGAGCCAAGGCCACACTGAGGTCAACGAGGGGAGAGGATGGTAGAGAGACAGAGAGAGAGAGAGGAGGGAGGGGTAGAGATAGAGGAACAAATAGAGAGAGATAGAAAGAGATATGAGGGTCATGGAGAGAGATAGGAGAGAGGCATGTGTGTTTGCGTGTGTGTGTGCGCGTGTGTGTTTGCGTGTGCGTGCGTGCGTGCCTGTGTCTGCTTGTGTGTATGTGTGTGCATGTGTGTTTGTGTGTTTCCAGTTTCACTCCTGGTTGATGTTATGAATATCTGATGTGTGATTCTCCTGCATTCCCATGGCCCATGTTAACTTGACGTTGTGCGTGGATGTGTGTGTTTGTGTGTGTGTGTTCCTAGAATATTCTAGAGGAATAAAACACTCATTAGAAAGATATTCCACTCGACTAAGGCAAAGAAAAACACTCTTTAGATTTATTAACACGCATAGACACACACATGCACACATTGGCACGCACGCGTTTGACACACACACACACACACACACACACACACACACACACACACACACACACACACACACACACACACACACACACACACACACACACACACACACACACACACAGACTCACACAAACATGCAGAAATAAGATTTAAGGTTGTCCACGAAAATAAAGAAGAATCATTTTAGATTTGGAAAGAAAACTACCTCTGACCTTACAACCATCACTAAATCTCTTGCACTCACTCTCTCCATCTCCCCTGTGTTGCTTTTCTCTCTGTCTTTCTCTCTCTGTTGCTCTTTCTCTCTCTCTCTCCGTCTCTTTCTGCCTCTCTCTCTCTCTCTCTCTCTCTCTCTCTCTCTCTCTCTCTCTCTCTCTCTCTCTCTCTCTCTCTCTCTCTCTCTCTCTCTCTCTCTCTCTCTCTCTCTCTCTCTCTCTCTCTCTCTCTCTCTTGCTCTCTCTCTCGCTCTCTCTCTCTGTTGCTTTTCTCTCTGTCTTTCTCTCTCTGTTGCTCTTTCTCTCCGTCTCTCTCTCTCTGTTGCTCTTTCTCTCCGTCTCTCTCTGCCTCTCTCTCTCTCTCTCTCTCTCTCTCTCTCTCTCTCTCTCTCTCTCTCTCTCTCTCTCTCTCTCTCTCTCTCTCTCTCTCTCTCTCTCTCTCTCTCTCTCTCTCTCTCTCTCTCTCTCTCTCTCTCTCTCTCTCTCTCTCTCTATCTCTTTCTCCCTTTCTCTGGCTCTTTTTCTCTCTTCCTCTCTCTGGTAATGTGTTTTATTCCTTCATTTCATGTTGTGGTTTCTCTGTACTCCAGCGTTACTAATCTCTCTCTCTCTCTCTTCTCCTCTTTCCACCCTCTGTTCCCATCTCTCCAGTCTATTTTACTCCTCGTACCTCCATGCTGTTTAGAGGTCCTCTTAGGAGTTAAGAGACCTTTAAACCGAAGAACACTGCGTTCTCTGTACTCAATAGGTGTTTAATATAACTTTATATATTGAATAAATCTTGTTCAACTCGAATCCCAACTCGTCACGATACATCTTCCAGTCCGAACTTGCTCTGTGATTTGCTGAAATACTAAATTATGGACTAAGTACACACATGATTAATATCTGGATTCTGGATTGAAACTTACTGAAATCTAAATTCTAAATTCTAAATTCTAAATGATACATTGTTTATTTTGATACCAAATTCTGTCTTCTGATTTTAGGCTGCATGGATCTGGCCCGGGTCCCGGATTCCTGGATTCTCCACACCTTTCTGTTATGATGACGCTTGTCAAAGTAAAAGTGCACATTCCTTCATTTATTTATCGTTTTATAGGACCGTTTCACACGCACGCACACACCTACACCTCCAAAATACTCAGCTTCAGTACACATTTAATTGCATGAACACATCTTGTATGAATATACATGCAGTATAATACCAGAAAAAAAAACACACACAAAAGCATATACACACATTCCAACCCATTCCTAACTTTCTTTATAGTGCAATTTTATTTTTATTTACCTGTTGGTGATCATGTCCAGCTGCTTGTTAACATTCCTGTTGATGACTTCAAATAAACACACACACACACACACACACACACACACACACACACACACACACACACACACACACACACACACACACACACACACACACACACACACACACACACACACACACACACACAGTAACATTGAAAGCTGTATCTGTGAGGTTATTGTAACACACATGCATACTTTTTATGTGTGCGTGAGTCTGTGTGTGTGTGTGTGTTTGCGTCTACATAGGTGAGTGCGGATCATGGAAGTTAATTCAGAACACACACACACACACACACACACACGCACACACACACTAGGGCACGTGCACAGAGACAAGCATGGAATGAGTTCCACCTTGAAAGGTAATTAGCTGCTTCTCTTCTGCCTTTGGGGTCGAACACACCGTCTTACCCGTCGACCAGAAGAACTGCAGCGCCACTTTGATGCTAACCACAGTGCGACGCTAACCAGGGTCAAGGCAACGGTGGACGGAAACTACTCTGTAAGCTAGCAAGCTATACCCAGCGAACGAAACCTTCCACAGCGCTACCTTGACATCTACTCGAAAGGGCTTTCGTGAGGCTACTTATTTGGCTATTATCATTGTTCCCTCCATTTATACGTTTTTCCACTGGTTTTCTGGCTTGAAATACGAGTAGAGTGGAGGTGTATGCTTC
>OLKM01002064.1:60284-87043 GCA_900291075.1 Melanogrammus aeglefinus | reverse complement strand
CCCGGATGGAGCTCTCACGCGCGCGCCCAGCCAAGCAATTACCAGGCGCAGTGCGGCTCCGCGTGCGCCAGCAGCGATGGCAAGAGCGCGCGGAAGAACCTGGCACCCTCGCGAAACGTCGTGATGCAACCCTCGCCCAGCAGGGACCGCTGCGACCACCGCCGCGGCCAACGTGCCGACGCCGCCGCGGACCGCCAGCCGCCCCCAGACCGTCCTCGGACCGGCTCTGCTTGCCGACAGCCCTCAGCCAAAACTAGGCGGCCCAGGGGACGAGTCTGTAGAGGCGTACCGCGAGGTTTCTTGAGCAGGACCGCCCAGGGAGAAACCTGGGCCCGGAGGCCCAGTGCGCCCACACATCCTGACCCCGTTCCTCACCGGACCCGCCACGCAGGCGAGCAGGACCTTGCCGGTCCGAGACCGCCCGACGGTACCCGGGCTGCTTAACAGGCGATCTTAGCCCACTACTACGGCCACAAACTCCCGGCCCGCGCGGCAGCGTGTCCAAGAATGGCGGCTCGACTCTGTCGGGGCCCCCTCTATGCCGGCGCAGAGAGTAGCCAGGTTTCACCCGGCTAGTGAAGCGGTGCCAGTTTGTCGCACGGCAGGAAGGGCCCAGCCCTATTGATCGTGGGTGCATCATCCGACCTCCGTGCTCCGCCGCCTCCCGCAGGAACGCGCCGACGGATGATGGGCAACCACCCCCCGACACGGTCGAATGAACCTGGTCAACCGGCTCCGAGAACTGGCAGGTGGCCCACACCGAGCGTCGCGGAGCCGCGGACCGCCCCCCGGCACGCGGCGGAGGCCGCCGGGAAACCGCGCGGGACCGCGGCCGGCGGCCCAGGAACATCCGCCGACCCATCTGACCTGGGAACCCAGGAGAGGCGTGAGTGGGAGGCGGTGTTACGGCTGCGACCAACCGCGGCCCCTCGGTCAACCGCGACTGCCGACAAACCGGGACGTGCCGATGCCGTCGGCCGTCGCTACGCAGACCCGGGGATGGGCCGAGCCGTGCGGCACTGGCGACCTGTTGGACCAGGGGACGCCGGGAGTCGACCCTCGCCGGCCGCGGGCTGATGAACCACCGAACGCACGGCCCTGTGGACACCGCAGCGGTGGTCACCTTCCTCCGTCCCGACTTGGCGGGCGGGGAAGGGGGGATGCCCATGGAGGTAGCCTGCGTTGCACGGCGACACCGGACATACGCAGACCTGCCACGTCGTCATCCGGACCCCGTACGGGGTGTTTCACGACGACGGGCGGAGCGGGATCGCTACCCCACCTCGCCGGTACCCGCTGCTGATAGGGAGCGGGACTGTCCGATCTTCCACCGGTTGTGGGGACCCAGCGCGCGAGCGTCGGAGCCGGAGGGAACACCCCCGCCGCGGGAGAGCGAGGGGGAGCACGTCAGGCCTGCCGGGCCACCAGGCTCCCCACCCATTCCCGGTAGGCCAGACGGGAGGAGGCCAGGACTCCCGCGAGGGAACGCGACCACTCTCCAGCCCGGGTCTCCCCGATTCGCGCGACGACGGGAGGACCCACCGGGACCGAACCGCCGGACCCCACCGACACCCCGGAAACCCTCTCGGCCTCCGAGCGGCCGGGGACGCTGGAGAGCTCCCCCCTTACTGAGCTCTCGGACTTCTCGCCAGGACGGGGGGAAGACTCAACACGCCCCGGCCAGTTCGCCACGGCCCAGCTCCAGGACGAGGCGCTCAAGCACGCGTGGAGCCAGGTCCAGGCCCACGAGGGGCAAGCCCGGGATTCGGTGAGTCACACACCGCACCCACACTTCAGCACTAGAGGGGGGCTGCTGTACAGGGTAGCGTTGGGGGAGGAGGGCGTGAGGGAGCAATTGGTGATCCCGCGCTGGTACGTGAGTAAGGTACTCTTTATGGCCCACTCACACCTTCTGGGGGCCCACCTGGGCATGGACAAAACCAGGGAACGGGTTTTAGCACGGTTTCTACTGGCCAGGGGTTAAAAGGGGACGTGGAACGGTACTGCCAGGCCTGCCCAGAGTGTCAGGCGGTCAGCCCCCTCGAGCCACGGCTAGAAGGCCCCTTGATCCTCATGCCCATCATCGAGACCACCGTTTGACAGAATAGCTCTCGACATTGTGGGACCCCTCCCCAAGACCAGCCCGGGGACACCGGTACATCCTGGTCCTCTGGTGGACTACGCGCCACCCGGTATCCGGAAGCCCTGCCCCTCCGCGCCGCAACGGCTAAGACCGTAGCACCGGGAGCTGATGCTGTTGTTCAGTCGGGTGGGGATAGCGAGGGAGATCCTAACTGACCAAGGGGACATGCTTTTATGTCGCGGGGTACTTAAAGAGCTTCTCTCAGCCTCCTCCAGGTTAAACACCCTCCGGACGTCGGTGTACCACCCCCAGACGGACGGACGTCGTGGAGCGGTTCAACAAGGACCCTCAAACAGATGCTGAGGAAGGCCATATGGACGCGGACGGGAAAAAAACTGGGACCACCTGCTACCCCCCATGTCCTGTTCGCCGTGCGGGAGGTGCCCCAGGCCTCCACCCGGCTTCTCACCCGTTTGAGCTGCTGTACGGGAGGAGACCCCGAGGGATCCTGGACCTCGCCAAGGAGGCGTGGGAGAGTCAGCCGTCCACCCACCCGGACCAACGCTCGACACGTCGAGCAGGTGAGAGACCGCATGGCCAGAGTGTGGCCCATCGTGCGCGACCACCCTCAGGCGAGCACAGCAGGCCCAGGCGAGGGTCTACAACCGGGGGGGCCCAGCTGCGCACCCTCCTACCAGGGGACCTGGTACTGGTACTGGTGCCCACCGTGGAGTGCAAATTCCTCGCCAAGTGGCAGGGTCCGTAACGAGGTGGTCAAACGGATGGGGGAGGTGAAACTACCCGGGTACGGCAGCCCGGGAGACGCAAGCCCACCCAACTATTACCACACATCAACCTCCCTGAAGTGCGATGGAGAGCGGGGAGGGGACCCCCCAGACCCAGCACCCCCGGCGCTGGCAGCCCGTTGCCAACCCCCGGTGGTCCCGATGGGGGAAGACCTCAGCCCGGCCCAGAAACCAGGATCTCGAGGCCATAGTACTGCAGCACCGCGGGAATGTGTTTCTCGGAGATCCCGGGGAGGACAACCATCGCCTGCCATGATATCCGGACGGCGCCGGGGGAGTGACCGGTGAGAGTCCCCCCGTACAGGGTCCCGGGAAGCGAGGCGGGGAGGCCATCCAGGAGGAGGTGACGCGCATGCTCAAACTCCGGGTCATCGAGGAGTCACGCAGCGCCTGGTCCAGCCCAGTCGTTCTTGTACCCAAACCGGATGGAACGTACCGGTTTTTGCAACGACCTTCCGAGGCTGAACGAGGCCTCGGAGTTTGACGCTTACCCCCATGCCCCGGTGTGGACGAGTTGATTCGAGCGTCTCGGACCGGCCAGGTAACCTCACCACCCTAGACCTGACTAAGGGGTACTGGCAGGTACCGCTGACCCCGGTCCGCCCGGGAGAGAAGACCGGCGTTCGCGACACGCGGGGGGTCTGTACCAGTACACCGTCCTCCCCTTCGGCGTCGTCCACGGAGCCCCGCTACGTTCCAGAGGATGATGGACCAGCTCCTCCGGCCTCACCGGGCGTACGCCGCCGCTACATTTGACGATATTCATTATCCACAGTGATAGCTGGGACATCCATCTCCGGACAGCTGCGGGCCGTGCCTGGGGGAGCTGGCGGAAGGCCCGGCCTCACCACCAACCCAGCCAAATGCCGCCTCGGGCTGGAGGAGACGGCCTACCTGGGGTACCAGGTAGGGCGGGGCAACGTCCGGCCACAGGAGAGCAAGGTGGCTGCCATCCGGGACTGGCCCCCGCCCCACCACAAAAAAACAGGTGAAGTCGTTCTTAGGGCTGGTGGGGTACTACCAGCGCTTCAATACCCGGTTTCGCCCACACTGGCCAGCCCGCGCTCAACGAACCTGACCCGGAAGGCCCTGCCCGACCGGATTAGGTTGGTCCGAGGCAGCCGAGAAGGCCTTCGGGACGCTCCGAGAAGCCATCTGCTCGGAGCCGATACTCATAACCCTGATTTTGCTTCCCCCTCTTCATTGTGCACACAGACGCCTCGGAAGTAGGGCTGGGGGAGTGCTGTCCAGGTCCGGGCCGGGAGAGGAGCACCCGATAATTTTACATCAGTCGGAAGCTCCTCCCCAACGAGAAGAACTACTCCACGGTGGAGAGAAGGAGGCCCTCGCCATCAAGTGGACCCTGGAAGAAGCTCCGGTACTACCTGGTGGGTCGGGAGTTTCACCCCTGGTCACCGACCATGCCCCCCTTAAGTGGAATGGCCAGCGCCAAGGACACCACACGCCCGGGTGACGAGGTGGTTCCTGGCCCTCCAAGACTTCCGGCTTCCACATATAGACCACCCGCCCGGGCAGGGAACACGCCAACGCCGACGCCTTGTCGCGTCGGGATGCCTGCCTGGGGTGGGACCCAGCCGACCGGGAGTTTCAGCTAGCGGTGAAGGAGTGTGGCACCCCGGGTCCCAACAGGAGAGCCCGGGGACTAGTGGTGGAGGGTGTGTACCGCCGTCACCCACCAGCCGGCAGCAGAGAGCCCCACACCCCTCCCCCAAATCAGGCGCGATCGGGAACCAGCTGACCCGGAGAGAGGGAAAGGACGAGGGTTGGGCTCTCAAAAGGGAGCCCCAGACGGGACAACCGGGACCGAGTGACCACCGTGGAAGCAACCGCCCTTCACGAGAGAGACACCGACGGAAACAGACCGACGACGACTACGAGGCTCTCGGAGACCCTAGTCCGCTACCGCAGCACGGCTCGAGCGATTCCTTCCTGTTCTGCAAATAAACGCCGCCCTACGGCTTATAAATCCTCTATTAAGCGTAATCCTTGCCGTGAGACCAGCCAGTGGGGGGGGCCGGGTTGCCACAGCATAGCACACACACCACACACACACACACACACACAACACACACACACACACACACACACACACACACACACACACACACACACACACACACACACACACACACACACACACACACACACACACACACACACACACACACACACACACACACACACACACCACTGCCGCATGCACTCTAGGTACTGTGAAACACTTTGGATCAAAAGCGGTCACCAAATGGCATAGTCTTAAACATTTTGACTAACGTTTATTATGCTATTTCTATGCACTCACACAGATAAGACATAAAGCTAAGCAAATCAGTTGGCACACTGGGCACAGGAAACTGCCAAGAACCGCGGCACATTTCTAAGTCATTAAATCCAGAAAGACATAGCAACCTCGAATTTAGATTGGATACAATTTGGGTTTGAGCAAACATAAATGCTTCAAATTCTTTCTGTCCGATGGCAATTACAGGTTTTTTGAATACAGAACAAAGCAATCCACCTGCCGATTAATATCGTATGTAAGCCAATGATTGGGCTCCGATGTGGGTTGAATCCCTATCTATTGGTGAATGAGGTAACAACACTGATTGATCCTATGGCCCACCAATGCAAGCCCTTGCAGTTGCGGTATAATGAATGTTATGAACTGGGTGTTGGTGGCAACATTCCCACCATGGATTCAAATCAAAAGCGTCGCACGAATGAAAAATCCATGGTTACGACATTTGCCTTGCTTGGAGCGCCCAAGAGGATAGGACAAATTAACTGGATTAAAATAATCATCAACACCTATGAACCAACCAGCAGTCCATACCCCCTATTCCCCATTGCACCATTGAAGTCACAATGAGCAATTATCCGAGACTAATGAGGAAGTAATGTAAATTAATGGCATTAATTGAGAGAGTGGGAGAAAAAGAGAGGGAGAGAATTTTTCCAGACCAGATGAAGATATAAGAAGGACATAAAGAGAGAGAGAGCAAAAGAGAAAAAGGGAGAGGGGGGGGAAGAGAGGGATAGAGAGACAATTCAAAAAATGGAGGTTTGAAGGAAGCAAGGAAGGCTGAATGGAAAAGGAAGGCAAAGTCAATTAATGGGTTTATTATTGAGAAAGGCAGGCCTGTCCAGTCAAGATACATTAGAGTAATTATAAAGTGGTTGTGGTTCTAATCCAAGCAGAGTGCTCCGGGCTGATAAACAGCAGCAGAAGACCTAGCTTAGCTACACCACCACCCACGAAAGGAGACCCCCTCCCACATCGAAAGACTCTGAAGAGAAGCATAAACATTTTTCTAAATCACGCCTGGTGATGTTTTCTAAAATAATTGTATTGTGCCTACATTATGTTATCTTATATTGATTATTTCTATATTTTTGTTTGCCTTGGGGCAGTCAAGATACATTGTTGGAAACAAATGCAGATACAAACAAACCCGAGCGGGGATATGAATTCGGACATTTGTTTCACAAGTACAGGATATCAATTCTCTCCTTGTGCTAAACACCTTCTGGGAGGCAGAACAGGTGAGGACTCAGAGCCTTGATGAAACTGAGAAGAAAAAACAAAACAAATTGTGTGACATCTGAGTGATGTTTCAGTGCTTTTTGGGTCAGAAATCAAACCATGTAATGTAATGTAAACCCTGTAATCTGGAAGTGGCAGCACCGCAATCAGCTGGAATCAGCATTGGAGAAAAAGTCTATTTGTCTATCGTCTATCCATCCATCTGCCCCCTCTATTCAAAGCTACTTACAGTGGATTCAGATATAAGCCATTAATGAGCAGGTAGGGCTTCAGCATCATTCTCAAGGATGTCCTTCAATCCACTTCATAGATACATTTCGCTATGACAAATGTTGTACTATAGTGTATCAACCTGTTTAATCTTTTTTCATAGTCAGGTAAATAAGTAGCCTGACATCAACCAACCAATTCGCAAATGTGTATTTGTCTGGAACCTTAGCTCTTTTTGGACTTCCAAGGGACTTTTTTAATGGGTACTGACCAAAATAGTATCAGGATTAAATAATGAGTTACAGTGCCCTCTACGTATTTCAAAGACCAGATTTGCACAATTGTATCAAATGAACCATTGCAAGTGTAAGCTTTTCTTCAGGCAAACTGTATACATTATTCTTAGAGTCAAACACACCAGCCACCACACTACCAACCCAGAATAAGATATGATTCGTAGCATAATTAAGATTAATCAGGGTTCAAAGAGCAGTCTATTTTTACACTTTTCATCACATGTACGCCTAACTCAATGGTCCCATTATTTCCTACTTGACTTCAGGGAGAAAATCAAAGCTCAGAGATCCAGTATAATTCCATCCGCTCCTTCATTTACATGGCTCTCTTTAGACTCTCCCCTTCCACTCTTATTAATCAGCTTTTTTTAAATGGCCATACTTTCCCGTGTACGTCTAACCCCTGTCCTCTGGATGTCTTGCCTCCAAGAGGGGTTCATCTGTAGTTCCCTCTCTCTGTACAATTATCAAAATACCTTGTTGCTGGCCCACAGTTTTTTAAACTGCTGGTGTCAAACCTCATCTAAAGAAACCTGGTTTGGTTCATTGCCTTAAAAAATTCGGACCAATCTCCATTCTTCTCTATTACTATGACAATTTTCATACTGCAACTAACCGTACCACTGCTACTACCAGTACCACTGCTACTACCAGTACTACTTTTCTGCAAAAATCCTAAGACATTTTGCTGCACATGATAGAAGCAGTTTGAAAGGACTCTGGACTTTGCCATTCCGGTTGATTACCCCCATCAACCAGAATAGCATCCTTTCAAACAGCTTCTTTTGTAAATACTACACGGTACACAAATAGCAGGGCGGTTTGAAAAGAGTTACTGCTACAGACTAGAATCTGGCAAGGCCCTGATGTGCTGCTAGAATTAAGTGCAGTCTTTGATACACCAGACCATGCCTTTTTAATGAGCAGCTTTGAGCACTGGGTTGGAATTTCTGACCTTACGGCTCTTGGTTCATTTACCTCATATATCTCCAATAAAAGTTCCTCTAATGTGTGGTATCACTTAGGTTTCAGTTATTGGTCCTTTACTTTTCTCACACCATATACATAGCCTACTGCTGTTAGGACAAAAACAGACACACACGCACACACATATATATATGTTCAACCGAGAGATGCGTGGATTGAGTAATTGGCCAGCTTGACCCAACTAAAACTGCCTGTGTAGGCGGTTACAGCCTTTTTTCTGGTGTATTTATATTTAGAATATTCGGGTGATTGCGGAAGAGTTAGTTCAAATATAAGCTTATTCCTTTCAGTAAATGATCAGTTATTGTGTTGTAGAAAGCCTATAATGAAAAAACAGGTACTATGCATTTTGTTGTTTGGTTCATTAATCCAAATGTATTACTGATAATAGGCTGAAACAGCGGGCAAATTAGGCAAATTCTCAGTTTAAATAACAGCTTGAAATGAAGGTTGTCCACAATTGTCCTTTATATGAAACAAAATTATTAATAAGTTTTGTTTATAAGCAATTGTATTTTTTTAACAGGACATGCAATGCAGCCACACACAAAGCTATGGCCTGAATTTGCTATTCATTCTCAACTATTAACATAGTAGCCTAATGGTAGCATAGGCCTACATTTCATTAACATCATGACTTTTTACATCATGACTCCTTAGTTGAAAAAAAAAAAATGCCTATTTATTTATTTTAAAGGGACAATGCACATCTGCACATGCACATGCACATTTATGTTTTAAGTTGGCTGTAAATCTTAAATGAAAGAGGGTAGCATCCAATTTTGTTCAATTAGCGAATGTCTTCTGTTGCTGAAAGACACTTATATAATGTAAATTCATTCAAATTTCACATCTTTCTCTTTAAAGGCCCTTACATTGTAAATTCATTAAAAGTGTTACCTTGTCCCACTATGCAAAGCACAGAGGGCCAAAAAAATAGGGATTCAATAAGTATGCCATGTCAAACTGTATCAACCTGGTACCTCTAACTATGCAATGATGCATAGCTTGGGTCTCTGCAGCTAGACACAAACACGTTAAAGAAACATGCTCCCAACTCACACATACCAATAATAGTTCTTAAATGCCTTTTTTCCAGCACAGTCCACGATGCAGACATGCAGTCTAGCCACGTCCACATACACACGTGAAAGGTGCATTTCCTGCTTAACCTCTCTCAGAGTGCGAGGCTACTCACAAAGTCATCATCTCCCCTATTCAATTCCTTCTCCCTTTCATTGCCTTTCATCTAACCCTCCTCCTCCTCCTCCTCCTCCTCCTCCTCCTCTCCTCCTCCTCCTCCTCCTCTCCTCCTCCTCCTCCTCCTCCTCCTCCTCCTCCTCACCACGCAAGCCATTCACAGCTGAGTGCTGAGTGTTCTTACCTGGGGGGTGCTGTGGTCTGGGGCCCCTTCTGTCTTTCTTTCATTTTGTTTGTCTTAGAGCATCCTCTCTCTCTCTCTCTCTCTCTCTCTCTCTCTCTCTCTCTCTCTCTCTCTCTCTCTCTCTCTCTCTCTCTCTCTCTTCTCTCTCTCTCTCTCTCTCTCTCTCTCTCTCTCTCTCTCTCTCTCTCTCTCTCTCTCAACTCCACTTCACTCTTTCATTATCTCAATGAACCCTCTTAGAAAGCCATTGGGCTCTTGTTCTGCCTCTGCAGAGGTCCCTCTTCACACTATCAACCCTTTCTCCCCCCACTCCAGTTCCACTTCAACCCTTCTTCCCCTTACTAGAACTCCTCCTCAACCTCTTCATGACTCCCTGGATAAAACCAAAAATACACTAAGACCGAGCTAAACAAAGGCGCTCAGTGACAGTTTGTGTGTGTCGACTGTTTATGTATGTGCAGTGAGCGTGCGTAGACATGCATGTGTGCAAGTACTTGTTTGTGTGTGTGCAGAGGTATGTGTTGTGCAGTTGCATGTGTGTTTGTGAGTGAGTGAGTGAGTGAGTGAGTGAGTGAGTGAGTGAGTGAGTGAGTGAGTGAGTGAGTGAGTGAGTGAGTGAGTGAGTGAGTGAGTGAGTGAGTGAGTGAGTGAGTGTGTGTGTGTGTGTGTGTGTGTGTGTGTGTGTGTGCGTGTATGTGCGTGTATGTGCGTGTATGTGTGTGTGTGTTTGTGTGTGGATGCTTGTGTATGTATTTTTATGAATGTGCGTACACGTATGTCTCTGTGCACTGGGAGTGTGTGTGTGTGTGTGTGTGTGTGTGTGTGTGTGTGTGTGTGTGTGTGTGTGTGTGTGTGTGTGTGTGTGTGTGTGTGTGTGTGTGTGTATGTGCGTGTATGTGTGTGTGTGTGTTTGTGTGTGGATGCTTGTGTATGTATTTTTATGCATGTGCGTACACGTATGTCTCTGTGCACAGGGAATGTGTGTGTGTGTGTGTGTGTGTGTGTGTGTGTGTGTGTGTGTGTGTGTGTGTGTGTGTTGTGTGTGTGTGGTGTGTGTGTGTGTGTGTGTGTGTGTGTGTGTGTGTGTGTGTGTGTGTGTGTGTGTGTGTGTGTGTGTGTGTTTGTGTGTGCATGGTGGTGCTCAAGAAAATCCAAGGAGGCTCTGTGAGGCTCTCTCTCCACCTGACGGCAGAGGTTGTGCTCTGAGGAACACGCTGCGCGTTCAACACTGGGGAGCAGCAGAAACACAACAGAGAGGTGCGGGAAAAGGTGATGAAGACCACGAACAACAGGGTCAGAGTCTTAGTGGCCTTCAGATTGGACTCTCTCCTCTGCTGTGTTAATGTCTTACTGATTTGATCTTTTATTTGGACAGTTTTGAATTGAATAAACAACAATTGAGTATTGAGATTTCAAAGAGCGGTCTGTTTTGTTATGGGTAATTTGAATCCCATCTCCAGTATAGTTAACACGATGGGAAATAAACTGCACTAATCAAAAGCCTGTGTGGTTGCATACAAACGATAATTTCTTCAGTGTGGCCAATCTAATATGTGCTCACTAAAGGTCCAGTGTGTAGAATTTATCATCAACTGGAGAGGTTGCAGTTTGCCTATCCCTATAATTATCGCTATCTGTTATGTATTGATCGTTCATCTTCAAAGTAACTTTCCCTGTAAGAGTGATTTATTTATTGTGATTCTCCCTGTTCGTTATCGAACAGGGAGAAAAACAAAAAAAATTAACATCTCGAAAGCATTGATGCATAAAATAATGCACACCCAGCTTCTGGGACACTTATTGTATAACATCACGTTTGAGATGATATGTGAAGCTCCCTCTGGCCAGCAATTCCTGCTGAGGCCTGCGTCCGAGAGGGGGTTGTGCTTCTTAGACACTTAAAGCTTAACGCCTCGGTGGGTGGTCTATTTCATGTACCAAATCGCATATCATTATAACACTCCTACACTACAATGGTACTTAATACGAACCAAAATATGGTTGTAGTCATGGAAATAACATGCCCCCCTCCTTCCTACAACTCTTTGCCCATTTATTTTTGTTTTACGTCTCTCTAGAATCCATTTGTCCATTCTGGGCTACTGTAGGAACATTACAGTGCAATAGGATGCGCCACTGGATGAGAACCCGCTCTCTTTGTGGATGTAAAGGCTCCTTCATAGGTTACAAAACACAACTGTCTTGAATTCATTGAATATACCATTTCAATTGACCATGCCAAGTCTGTTCTGGTGCCACTAAATTCTACACAGTGCACCATTCACAAACATCGATTTAAACCTCTGCCTTATCTTAGCTATGCATTGCCTAAACTGTTCTATGATGTGGTATCGGGATGGGAATCCCTCTGTATAATTGACTGCGGCCACAGGGAGTGAAAATCCAGCCCCATTTCTACCCCTTACCCCTTCAAAATAATGGGGTGGGGTAAGGGGACGGGGTAAGGGGTAGAAATGGGATTGGGCCTTACATAGATAGTCTTTAGGGCCATCCCATTTCTACCCCCCTTACCCCTTCCCTTTACCCCTCCCCCTTGTTTTGAATGAGTAAGGGGTAGAAATGGGATTGGGCCTTATTGTTCCGCCTGGGAACCGTTTGTCCTGTGCGTTTAAACCCATCTCTTGCAGTGGTCCTGGGCAGACACATCTTAGCGCTGCGGGACCAACCACGCAAATGTATTGAGTCATTTGTTCGTTTAGCAGGCGCTTTAATCCAAAGTCACTTACAGGTGTGGCGGAGAACAATGAAAGCACAAAATCAATATTGTAAGAATGTGTTTGAGTGCTGTGTAACCAGGTTTCTAGAGAAAAAACAAAAGCTGGACAGAGTGCACACTAGCTATACAAATCGGTGACAAAAGGATTCTAGAATATTTACTTTCGGCAGCCTAAAGCTTATTAGAAATTAAATTAAAGTTTCTACCCTGACCCTACAGGTGCTGAAGCAAAGCTCTAAGTGTCTACTGGCCCAAACAGACGGTGGTAGGACTGAAATTCCCCCCCCCCCAAAAAAGGTAGCAAAAACAGTGTGGAGGTGCAGCTAAGTGCTGTCTGCACGAGGGAAATCGAGGGAAATCAGAGAGGTGGGGGGGGGGGGGGGCTGCCCAAATAAGAACCCACATCTCACCCTCAAAGCATCCCCTTCATTCCAACTGCTACCAATACCTCCAACAAAAATATTTTCGTTGCCTGTAAAAAAAAAAAAAAATTTGCGATTGAGCCATATCACAGCCGGACTCATTCCGATGATTAATCGTTGCTTCAGTTTTTACTGCTTTCATGTTTTAATGGCGTGAGCCATGTTTGCCTAAAGATGATGATCTATAAAAAAAATTGAGAAACATTAAAGAAATCTGCAAAGACCCGCTATGAAGAGGAAAGCCTTCATACAGTGAGACAAGAAAATGCTACAAGGTCCTGCATGTCAAGCATTAAAGCAGAGATAAACACTTTGTTTAGGTGACTCCAGCTTTCTGCCCACGAGGAGCCAGGATTCAAGGGCTGCACATGATTTTGTGAAGGTTTAAGGGTGGATTTGCATTATTTCTTGCTGATGCCTTCTTTATGGTGATCTGCAGGAACCCCGTAGAGATGGAGGACAGAGTTTGCATCCACAAGCAGCTCAGTCAAACACTTTGGCCGGAAGGGAAATTTGAAGTTTACCTTGGCTTGGCACCATTTATCCGTCGCTGGCGTGATGTCGTGACCCTTAAGATGCTTGCACACACTGCCCTGACAAACAGAGACACCTGAATATATATGGTTCGCCCAAACATCAAAGATTGAGTCAGCTGCAGCTGACTTATAGCATGAGTAGTCTGGCATGGCCATGTGAGTATGGTACGCTATTGGTCCCTAGCTTTGCTATGAAGCCAGGAGGGAAAATAGACCCCAGCCATTAACTCAACTGGAACGAATAGGAGGACATCGATAAAGCTGACTTTGTTTGGGTCTACAATGAAACATTATTTTCTGATGCTTCTTTGCACCCCTTGATAAGCCTCAATAACCCCATTTGTAATAAAAAACTGATTTCTGTTTTCCATCACATTATATTTTCCAACAGACCACCACCAATGCTGATGGCGCACACTGGCCTGATGTTTGTGTTTGTTGGGGCAGTGTGCAAGCACCTTTAGATGATGGGGGAAGAGATAGTTCCTGTGAATTAACAGCCCCCCCCCCCCCCCCCAACTACAATGAAGGATTTCCTGCAATGATTTGACTTCACTGTAAGCTTCCTTTGGCACCTGGTTAAAGGTCAACGTAGACTGTTCTTAAAGGAATGCAGTGGGGTATGTTGGCTGTAGTTTCTTATGCCCAAGGAACCTAAAAGATGCCACCTTAGGTGCTATCTTAGGAATGTTTGTATGTTCCCCCTTTGTGCGCGCGCGTGTGTGTGTGTGTGCGTGTGCGTGTGCGTGTGTTTGTGTGTGTGTGTGTGTGTGTGTGTGCAGAAGAGTATTTAACTGTATATAGGAAGTGTGAATAGGAAGGGTATCTCTGACTATACATAAGAAGCCATTAAAGACCAAACAACACGTATCTGACTGCATTAAAGACTGGTTGACTTCATATAACAAGAGACTACGAGACTGACTACATACAGCTCGGATATTTTCTCTCTTTTTCTGTGTTTGTTCTTCACTTAGAGACTCTCCTTGCCTTTACATCCCGTCCTCCTCTGCTGCTTTCATTCACACTCCTCCTACTTCCTCACACTGCCTCTTCCATCTCCCTCTTCCAGCCTCCTCTGTAACAGTCTCTCCCTCTTTCACTTTCTATCTCTCTCTATCTCTCTCGCTCGCTCTCCAACCTTGCTGTCACTCTCTCTCTCTCTCTCTCTCTCTCTCTCTCTCTCTCTCTCTCTCTCTCTCTCTCTCTCTCTCTCTCTCTCTCTCTCTCTCTCTCTCTCTCTCTCTCTCTCTCTCGCTCTTTCTCTCTCTCTCTATCTCTCTCCCTCTTTCACTCTCTCCCCTTGCTGTCTCTCTCTCTCCGTAACTTTTCTCTGCAGTCCAATCGCTGTGATCCCTCCCTCCCTTCCCTCCCTCCCTCCCTCCCTCCCTCCTCCCTCCCTCCCTCCCTCCCTCCCTCCCTCCCTCCCTCTCCCTCGTTTTCATCCATCCTCCCACCCCCTCCCCCATACCCCTTCTGCTGCTCCTGTTAAACATCACACTATCCCCTCCTATCCCGGTCCAGCACAACCCCCCACCCCTCTCCCCCCCTCCCTCTCCCTCTCCCTTTATCATTCCCTCCCTCTCTCTCTCTCTCCCCTTCATCTCACCTCCAGCCTGCCAGAGAGCTCCCCTCCTCTTCCTCTCAGAACGCTCTTCTACCCTCTCTCTCTCTCTCTCTCTCTCTCTCTCTCTCTCTCTCTCTCTCTCTCTCTTCTCTCTCCCCTCTTCTCTCTCTCGTCTCTCTTCTCTCTCTCTCTCTCTCTCTCTCTCTCTCTCTCTCTCTCTCTCTCTCTCTCTGTCTCTTCTATCTTTTCTCTCAGACTTCTCTCACTCACTGGACAGACACTGTTCCTCTCGGTCTTTAAAACCACCTCTCTGTTTTTTCAAAACTCTCTTCGTTCTTTTTTCCTCTTTCCACATCTGCTTTGGTACACTCTTTCTCTCTCTCTCTCTCACTCTTATTCTCTCCTACTCTCTCTTAAGTGTCTGTCTATCTCTCTCGCTCGTGTCCCACTCCTCGCTCATCTCTTCATCCTCTTGGTTGTCCGAAGCACTCTGGCTTGATCGCCCCCTCTTCTTCATCCTCCAAGGATCCAGCCGACGCCGGGACACTCGCTCTCTCTCTGCTTCTACTGACTCTCTCGCGCCCCCCCCCCACCGACAAGAAGGTAAGGAACATGAATGGAGCAGAGGAAGAGAGGAAGAGGAGGAGGAGGAGTATGATGAGGTGGATGATGAAAGTGTAAAAGAGGAGAGGAGAGAGTGTGTGCGTGGAAAAAAAGAATGAGTGGAGAACCCAATGAATGAATGAGATGGAGGAAGATGTGAGGAATGGCTAGTTGAATAGAAGGAAGCAAGATAGAGAAAAAAAAAAAGGGAGACAACGAGAGTGAGAGAAAGTGGGTGAGAGAGGGGGGATGAAATGCTGTTTAAAAAGTAGAGAGTATATAGAGGGGGGCCGGTCGCTGTGTGTGTGGTGATGTAGCAGCTGGGGGAAAGTGAATGGGATGACGGAGATGGAGAGAGAGAGAGAGGTGCGATGCAGCAGTCTGAGAGAGAGACAAAATAAAGAGAGCGAGGAAGAGAGATAGAGAGAGAGGGGAAAACAGCGACCGGGAAAAAAATAAGAGACAGAACAAAAAAGAATAACAGACAGATAGAAAGAGAGACAGAGAGAAGAAGTTTTTAGACGATGCAGTGAAAAAAGAAAGAAAAAAAATACAATTTGAATCAGAGGGAGCGATTGCCGGAATGGCTTTGAATCTGTCGAATCAAATGTATTATTAAAAATATAATAAAAATACAGAGGAGGTATCCAGATGTGTGAGGATGTAGAAAGAGACCGGGACACATAGAGGCACACAGCCAGCGACAGATATGGTGGGGGCTGGGGGGGGGTTGAGGTCTGGGCGCCGTAACAGCTGAGTGCCTGCAGAGCGAGGCACGCCTGCCACCATGAAATCCCATTCACAAACAGAACCTGCTGCAATCCACCATGGCCATTGGCTGCCTTTAGCGGTGTGTGCTGGCATGTGTGTGTGTGTGTGTGTGTGTGCGTGTGCGTGCATGCTTGCGTGTGTGTGTGTGTGCGCGTGCGTGCATGTGTGTGTGTGTGTTTGCGTGCGTGCGTGTGTGTGTGTGTGTGTGTGTGTGTGTGCGTGCGTGTGTGTGTGTGTGTGTGTGTGTGTGGCAGTGTGTATATGTGTGTAGGGGTGTTTGTGCTTCTTTGTGCGTGTGTGTGTGCTTCATTATGTGTGTGTGTTTGTGCGTCTGTTTGAGAGATGCATAAAGCATGCATGTTTGGTCTTTAACGTTTTTGGGGGGTTTATTATATGATGCCTGCAGACTGCAGTGTAGCGATTCTAAGCTGAAAATAACGTTGGGCAGACCCAGCAACACACTGTATCACACTGTGACACCGTCGTTTAACTTGTAACGATGGCGAGTTCTCTTGCTTTTCTCCCTCTTGGCAGTAAAACCGTGTTGGCAGTAAAAACTGTGATGTCATCAGGTCTAGGTTTAAAAAAAGGAATGCGAAAAAAAACAAAACTAGACCGCGGTGTCTGCGCGTTCTTGCGACAGATTCAAAGTCAGGACTTTCTTACACATTGCGTCAACACTCCCCGCACACCCCCTCCCCCGCCCTAACTCTCTCTTTCTCTCCAATGCCCCCCTACCCAGCTCAACCCCCTGCTCCCCTTAAATGAACAGCTGTCGAACTGAGGGGATCACTTTCCCTTTCCCCCCGTCCGGAGTAAGCGTCGGCCAATCACAGAGTGACATTTGTTTACGGCTGAAGCCGATGGTGAATCGGACACATCAGGGGACAGGTAGGGAAGACAGAGGGATGGGGTGAGACCAGAGAGGGTGAGGAGAGTAGGGAGGGAGGGGAAGAGGGATAGCATTGGAAAATAAGAGAAGGAGTGGGGGGAGGAAGAGCTGGAGAGATGGAGGGGAGAGAGAAGTTGAGAGAAAGGGAGGAGAGGGAGAGGAGGGAGAGGAGAAAGGGAGAGCTAGAGATAATGGGGGGAAGGGAGTGAGGAAGGGGGAAATGGAGAATAGGATTAGAGATAAAGGAAGGGATGATGATAGAAGAGAGGAAGAGGAGGAGAGAGAGGAAGAGCGATAAGTGAGATTTGAAAGGAGAGAGGGAGGAAAGAGGGAGAAAGGGAGACAGAAAGTGAAAATGGACCAAGGAAAAGGTTTGTGGAGGACAGAGAGAGCTGGAGGAGGTGGACATTGAAAGAGACACAAAGAGAATGGATTACTGAGATTACAGGGACAAAGGAGTGAATAGTGAGAATCTGGGCACAGGCATGCGGGGAAAAAATGGACCGGAGAAGGCAAGGGGGAAAGTCGAATAGAGAGGGATAGAAAGACCAGGGGAGAGAGAAAGAGAGGGAATGAACAACAGTAGGTATGACACTAAGAAGAGAAAGGCATGTGGGTCTAGCTAATAGTTCATACTTAACATACTAAATACTCCAATGGCCCTCTCTCTCTCTCTCTCTCTCTCTCTCTCTCTCTCTCTCTCTCTCTCTCTCTCTCTCTCTCTCTCTCTCTCTCTCTCTCTCTCTCTCTCTCTCTCTCTCTCTCTCTTCATCTCTCTCCCTCCACTCTCTTTCTCTCTCTCTCCCCCCTCTCTCTTTCTTCTACATCTCTCTCTTCCATCTCTCTCTCTCTCTCTCCTCCCTCTCTCTCTCTCTCCCCCCCCTCTCTCTTTCTCTCTCTCTCCTCCCTCTCTCTTCCTTTCTCTCTCTCTCTCTCTCTCTCTCTCTCTCTCTCTCTCTCTCTTCCTCTCCCTATCTCGTTTGTGGAGTTCATTGCGGTTTGACCTATATTTGTCGATATTGTCTTTATTTTGTCTGCACGAGGATAATGAGGTACACCAGCAAATTGTGATTTATCCTGAGAATAATCTGATGAGCTCTCCCCCCCTCCCCCCTCTATCTCTCTTTTATGTCTTTCTCTCTTACTCTCTCTTTTATTGTCTTTTTCTTTCACACTCTCTTTGATTGTCTCTCACTCTCCTCCTCATTACACATCAGATCATAGAGGTTCAGCCCCTTTAGATATGCAGCCAGGGAGGACACATGGCTGCATATCATCCATCGATTTCATGGGAATGTGGAGATTTAATGGCTGTCGGGAGCCGCGGGACCGTGAAGCATTCTGCTGTGAAATACTGCCCCCGCTGGAGGAAATTTTAACTGATTGAAACCGCGACCATTGGGGTTGTATGTGTCTGTTTGATGTTGCTTTAAGTGTGTGTGTGTGTGTGTGTGTGTGCGTGTGTGTGTGTGTGTGTGTGTGTGTGTGTGTGTGTGTGTGTGTGTGTGTGTGTGTGTGTGTGTGTGTGTGTGTGTGTGTGTGTGTGTGTGTGTGTGTGTGTGTGTGTGTGTGTGTGTGTGTGTGTGCGGTGTGCATGTGTGTGTGTGTGCGTGTGTGTGTGTGTGTGTGTGTGTGTGTGTGTGTGTGTGTGTGTGTGTGTGTGTGTGTGTGTGTGTGTGTGTGTGTGTGTGTGTGTGTGTGTGTGTGTGTTTGTACAAGGAATATGGAAAAGCGTGTGTGTTTAATAAAACAACCATTTCATTAAATGTCATCCCAAGATATAAACGGAATAAACCAGAGGGAAGGAGAGAGGGCAAAAGAGGGAGGGTGAAAGAGAGAGAGAGAGAGAGAGAGAGAGAGAGAGAGAGAGAGAGAGAGAGAGAGAGAGAGAGAGAGAGAGAGAGAGAGAGAGAGAGAGAGAGAGAGAGAGAGAGAGAGAGAGAGAGAGAGAGAGAGAGCAAGAGAGAGCAAGAGAGAGAGAGAGTGTAATGCACACATTTTCCGTCCCTAAATGGGTGTTCTTGCAGTGCAGATGGGCGCTGTGGTGGTGGTGCAAAGGTGGATGCTCAGACGAGCGTGGAGGTACAATATGGAGGAGATTTAGGACCTGTGTCATTGGGATTCGACTGTAGGCGGTGGTGGTGGTGGTGGTGGTGGTGGTGGTGGTGGTGGTGGTGGTGGTGGTGGTGGTGGTGGTGGTGGGGGCTGTGGTCATATACTGAAACATGTTATGAATCGTGTGCGTGTGCATGTCCATTGATGTGACTGTGTGTGCACGTGCTTGTGCACGCACAGCAATGGAGGGCTGTGAGGCGACCAGGTGTTATGTGCTGATGTGTGAACCGCAGTGTCTGCCTTCATGATCTTCACTGCTGGGAAAGGGGAAAACAGCATCTTTGTGCGTGTGTGTTTGCTTTTAACAGTCATTATGGACAAAGTCAGAGCATAATATAGGGGAGGAAACACCTGCTGAGCGTTTGAATGTTTCTAATGACAGCAAAGTATTTTGAGTCGTGGTTAGGGTGTTTCAGTGCCAGCCGCATGGTACTGTGTTTGATCCCAACGATGCCTGCAGTCTAACCATAGGCATCCTTGAGGTGGATGCCTTATAACTGCCTTTCTGCTCCTTAATGCCATGGGTATACAGTTTAAAACACTTTGGATAAAAGCTTGTGCTTAATAGCTACATACTTAAAATAAATACAGAAAGGCCTAATACAATTCTGCACCATTTTACATACAGACTCATAAAAAATAATAATCAGGACGAGCAGTTAATATTTCATTCCAAACATTGCAGGCGTGCGTAATTAAAACCCATTCCGTCTTTGTCTTGGGCTGCGCCGGGATTAACAAGGGAATTTGCGAGGCGAGCAAACATAATCGACAATCAACAGCAGATTAGCATCAACACGCGTACAAACAAATCGCCTCTAAAGATAGAGGGAGGAAACATCCGAAGGGCTGATTTGCAGGCAGAAAGAGAGGCGCCGTGCTGCGGATGCACTACGGGGCTCCGCAGGAGACAAAACACGTGGATTTCAGAAGACGCCGCATCCGTCCTGCGATAATTGAGCAGCGCACATAATATTGCTTTATTGCACTCCAATACCCCGGCTGATCAGGTGGGGAAAGAGGGTGTGATGAATTGGCGGGGGCGGTTTATGTGGAGAGAAAACAATGTGCTTCAGAAAAATATATACGTGGATACGTTTATTTAGCTTGTCAATTTGGTGTATTGTCTGTGGTGTCTTCTACCCACGTACGACACCTTTGACCAACGGTACAACAGATACAGTGTTTCAGTGATCAGAAGTGGCACGCTCTCGGTTTGATATCAACACTTTTGGTTTAAAATGGAACACAGGTCTTAACAGGTTGAAAAAGCAATAAACGCTTCGTTCAGACCTCCACAGCGCGTGCGTGGGTTCTTTTATATTGATATGTACAACTGATCCCTCTGTCATCCCACATTACACCTGCCAGATGAAGGTTGTATTGTGCATTAGAGTGTTTGTGTGTGTGTTTGTATTCCAGTGTTACTGAGTAGGATGCAAGCCCTCTGTAACCTTGGTGGGTGGCTGGTTGGTGGAGGAATTTTCCCTCACCTCTAGAATGAAAGGACTTAGTGTTTCAATGGGTTTGGGATGATAAACAACCATGGGAAAAGTTAAAGATCTATCCATCTATCTATCTGACCCCTAACCTGCTCCATGATGGATCTCAAATGCACAAATGTGTACATGCACTGTATTAGTGTTAAACATACTAATGTACTGGTGTAAATGTACATTCTGTACTGGTGTGTTGCGTACTGATGAACATGTCCTGGTTTAAATGTACATTCTGTGCTGGGGTTCTTTTACATGGACTGTACTGGTGCGTTAACATACTTATGAGCATGTACTGCTGTTAATGTACATGTACTATACTGGTGTGTTAACATACTTATGAACATGTACTGCTGTTAATGCACATGTACTGTACTGGTGTGTTAACATACTTATGAACATGTACTGCTGTTAATGCACATGTACTGTACTGGTGTGTTAACATACTTATGAACATGTACTGCTGTTAATGCACATGTACTGTACTGGTGTGTTAACATTACTTATGAACATGTACTGCTGTTAATGCACATGTAGTTAACTGATGCTGTGTTAACATGCTGTGGATGTACTGCATGGGTTTATTAACACGCTGACGTTCGTGTACACTGTATACTGTACCCTCCAAGGGGTGAACACATGTCCCGCCCTCGCCTCCCGCTGGACCCCACCAGCACATTAAAGAGCCTCTGGTCATTACTCCCATTCTTAATTTGGCATGTCAAAGCGCGCGACAAGTCGACCACGCGAATAACCGAGGTCGCTTGAAAATAATTTAAATTGTTCTCCTTTCGGTCCTGATAGACCTCTCCGTTAAATGAGCAATTAAAGCGACGCTCATCTCACCGGGCTCACCTGACCGCTCCCAGTGGCGGCAGCTAATTAAAACACTGATTAGGATAAAGAAGAAGACATGGTTTTCAGAAGTAGATTTTGCTGTTCTCGCTGAATTCGCAGGTGGATAGATTAAATAGCTTACAGCTGTAGGAGTATAGAAGACACTCAGGTGTTCTTCGAAAGGTTGTCTCAGCTATTTCTCTGAGGACGAAGGGGTGTGGTTCCCGTTATATGGTATGCATACACAGACACGTATGCACACACACACACGCACACAAATACACACACACACACATATGGGGAAATCATTGGGACAGGAACGCATCCAGTTACATGCAATAGATAACTTCATCCATGTGGTTCTAGACTGGCTGCAGTCAACTGTTTCTATTTGTCAGCACGAAGGAAGAGAGTTATAGGAGAGCTGTTGGTCAGCAGGAAGGAAGGATGGAGGGGACGAGGGAAGGAAATGAACTGGATCCGACACCAAAGGGCAGGTGACCAAAGTTACAGAGGGCGTCCGACTCAACTCTCTGAACTCTGAAAAAAAAGATGCATTGGCAGCCTGTACCTTTGACCGGAAAAATATATTTGGAGCCTATTGATTCACAGCAAAAAAAAAAGTACACACACAGGCAAACTAGCGCGAGTACAGAACCACACACACACACACACACACACACACACACACACACACACACACACACACACACACACACACACACACACACACACACACACACACACACACACACACACACACACACACACCACACACACACACACACACACACACACACACACACACACACACACACACACACACACACACACACACACACACACACACACACACACACACACACACACACACACACACACACACACACTCACAAACACTCACACACAGAGACACTCACACACACATACGCATAAACAATATCTAATTTCATAAGTGGCAAAGACTAAAGACTTCGATCGTGGGCGCAGTCCATTCAGGCCAGGCTAAGCTGCCAAGGTTAGGTTGGGGAGAGATGTTCTGGACCTCTGGTGCAGTGTCTACAGCGCCTGCTGACACATTTATGCACCATTTTAGACACATACACACTCAATGGACAGCATGGATGTGGGGCTCATTTCCCTCCATGCATTGGTCTATGTGTGATAGAGCACATCCACTTTGTCGATGCGTGTGTCTTGATCCTCAGGGTCGCAATGTTATGTGTGAGTGAGAGAATATGTGTGTGTGTTGTCTGTGTGAGTTTGTGTGAGTGTGAGTGTATGTGTGTGTGTGTATGTGTGCATGTTTTTGTCGGTGTGTGTTTATCCTCAATTGAGCTGATGTTATTTGCATATCAGAACATTAGTATCTATTTACATGTATCTGTTTGTGTGTGTTTTTTTGTGTTTGTGTGTTTTAGCGTGTGTGCACTCACAAATGTATTCAGCATGTCTTTCCATTTTTCGATCGGTGTGTAAATAGGATCCTTTGTGTCTTATTTCCTGTATCCCGGTCAAGAAACAGAAATAAATGTGTTGTCTATGCACGTATCGGATGTGTGTTGTCCCCGGTCTAGTGTTGCTTTATTCATCTCTGGCCCTGGGCCACAGGCTTAAGCCAGCCACTAATAAAGAGTTATGGGTCCCAGGCTGGAAACCTTTATTGGACACATCAGCTGGTGCAGGTTTGGCCAATATTGTCGCAATTGATGGTGGGGTATATGCGCAAGATGTTCCCCCACCCAATGTGCTGTTAACCCCTTCAGGTTGGATTGGAGATGTAGATGGGTCCGAGAAATTAAGAACATTGTGCTACACCGTCAATACATCTTAATTTGCTGAAAATTCACCCAAGCAAAGTTGGTGTTTTAGATATTCACTAAAACAAATGCAATTGAACCACACATACACATGCATCTGAAGGGTAAACATACATAAAGTACATGTGTAATAGAGTGACCGGTATCTACCTTAAGAACGTGGGGTTGCCGGTTCGAAAGCCCCTGCTGCACACCAACTGCTGGTCCATGAACCAGGTGTTAGTTTGGTGTGGTGACCTGAATTAGGAGGGAGGTTCGTGAATCGAGTATAACAGAGTGAAAGATGTCCTCCGGGGTAAAACTGCGCTCCGAACGCCTGAAGAATTATATACGAGTTACCCTGAACGGCAGCAGTTCATTTGGTCTTAAATGTTACAGTTTCTTCAAACTCCGGGGATTTGTGTAACTGGCAGTGCGGTCAGAGTCCCGGGAGAGACTGAAGCTATTTAAGAGGGTTAATATATTTTTGACATATTGTTCTTCTTTCTTTAGCGGTTGGTTGGAGGGTATGTACGACGGTTGTATTGGCAGCAACTACATGTATTAATATACACAGTAGAACGTCATCATTTTTTTTCCGGCCAAACTCAGCAAAGGTCACGGGGGACTCGGCTAACTTTAGACGGAGCCAGAGGTGAGCGCAGCACAACAGAAGCCAGGGCCACATCCAATTAGAAAGACGCTGACCTCCTAAATGAGAGCATTAAGGAAGCCGCCATCAGGAGGGAGCCAGTAAGAGAGGCCACGGAGAGAACTGGGATTCACATCTTCTCCGGTTTTAGATCCCGCTCACGGAACAAATGAAATGGGATGAGACTCGACCCAATTCGTCAAAGCCACTTACGGCCCTGCCTAACTTTTAACCTAATTTAGAGCTGACACACCTGAAACGAAAGTCACATAATCACGACCCCTCTTGCGGGTTTAGTTATTTAGCGCATCGCGCAACGCTGACATTTGAAGCTCCTCAAGGAGATAGTGTAGAGTCTACGTCCACTGCAATGTCACAGCCAAATGGGGCGACTTTCAATGCCATGGCCAGGCGTGGACTGCCCGTGCATCAGGGGCCACTATTAACTCTGCTTTAATCTTTAGGGAACAAAGGATGTTAGACATATTTACATATGTATATATACATACAGTATGTACGAGGAAGTGGTATAGCAGTTTTACACTGTTACCTGAGGTAGAACGAGATACATCCTGTATCTCATATCAGGGGAAGAGAGGGAGATAATAACTGAATAATTATTGCATCAGGTACTGTATTCAACCAGTTTTTGTGAATACAAAATGATTTATCATTGTCACAGCTTCAAACAGAGTGATATCCATAACGCCATGTACAGTATATTCCCTGCACAGTAAGTCTGTGCCTGACAGGCAAGTCCTGTGGATAATCATCAATACCAAAGAATAGATTACAGTTAGTAGTTAGTAGTTTAGTAAGCACCTTCACGTGTAGGGCGGCAGTTGTGAACGGAGGAGTGCTGATGCTTTGGCGGAGCAATAACAGTCATCAAAGCTTTCATTAAATCACAGTAGAGATCTGCCTCCATCTTGGAGGCAAACAGCAGTGGAGCGTCCATAATTTAACGATACCAGCAGGTTTACAACCATGTTTCACAGCCGGTTCACTTCATGAATTAGAAAGAAGTTCAACCTGCAGCGTCCAAATACGTTTGGGAGCTGAAATCTCCTCGAGAAGCGCCTTCAGAACACCATTTTAATATATTGGTTAATATATCTCACAGGACTCTCTCTCTCTCTCCCCCCCTCTCGCACTGTCTCTATCTCTGTGTGGTCCGTACGACGATTAAGAATTTTTCTAGCTACTAGCTAGCTACTATCTACTACTATCTACCGAAATTCCTAATATCCGTGACGTCACTCAAGAGAAGCACACATAAAGTTATATTCAGAGCGAAGAGCTATATTGTGTGTTTTTGATTAGGAGTTACAGTTATAATTTTTTGTATCACCCATCATACTCAAAGTTCTATTCTAATTGAATGATCATCCCCAAGCTGTAGTTTATGACTTTTCATTAATATTTGTTTTGTTGAAAGAGATTGTATGGGTGCTACATTTGGGCAAGAAATGAAAGAGAAATTAATAATGGGAGAAGTTTTAAGTGGTGGATGTTCTTTTGAACTTGGAGATTACTTAGCGAATCGAATCGGAAGATTTAGTTATCTCAAAAAATAAAAAAAATAAAGATTTGATGACCAAGTCTTGATGATTGATTGTTCCAGTAGTGTGTATTAACTTGTTTGCCACCCCCGTCCACTCCACCACTCAAACTCCTATGATACTCAGCTGTCATAGATCATGTCCCCTGGCGACGTCAAAGCCAAGAACAAAGAGACAGGATGACACAGAGGTGAGCGGGCTGCTTAGGACTTCCTCTCTCTCTTTCTCTCCCTCTTCATCTTTCACTCTCTCTCTCACACACTCTCTCTATCATAGTATCTCTGTCTAAATCTCTCTCCCGTAATCTCTCCTTGTCTCTGTCATTGTTTCTCTCTCTCTCTCTCTCTCTCTCTCTCTCTCTCTCTCTCTCTCTTCTCTCTCTCTCTTCTCTCTCTTCTCTCTCTCTCTCTCTCTCTCTCTCCTTCTCCTCTCTCTCTCTCTCTCCAAAAGTCTCCTTATCTTTTGAAACGCTGTCATTGCTACTAACCCTGATTCCCAGAATGCACTTTCTCCCCTACACACAAAAACACACACACACAGACACACCACGGACACACACACGACAGACACCACAACACACAGCACTACACACAACACACACACATACACACACACAACACAACACACCACACACACGCACAACACACCACACCACACACACCACACACATCACACACACACACACACACACCATACACACACACACATTGCCCGGAAGGGAGTTCATATTCTTTCCATCTCACATGCTTGGTCTCTCCACACTTGAGTGCATCGATCGCCCTGAAACGAAGGGCTCGTGTTAACTTTGAGTAGCAAACTGCCCTCCAGTTTTTATTTATTTATATCTATTTATTTATCTCTGTCTTTAGTTTATCGTCGAGCCGGACCGAGGTGGAGAGCTCGATTCATTTGGAGCTAAGATATACAACAGTAGTGTCCGTACGAGAGAGAGAGAGAGAGAGAGAGAGAGAGAGAGAGAGAGAGAGAGAGAGAGAGAGAGAGAGGAGAGAGAGAGAGAGCAGAGAGCGAGAGAGAGAGCGAGAGAGAGAGCGAGAGAAGAGCGAAGCGAGAGCGAGAGCGATGAGTAGGAAAGCGAGAGACGAGCAGGAAGAGCGGCGAAGAGGAGCGAGAGAGAGAGAGAGAGAAGAGAAGAGAGAGAGAGAGAGAGAGGGAGACAGCCGGACAAGCGCGCGGAGAGAGGACAGCGAGAGCGAGAGCGAGAGAGGAGCGACCGCGAGAGGAGAGGCGGGAGAGAGCGAAGGCGAGAGAGAGAGAGAGAGAGAGAGAGAGAGAGAGAGAGAGAGAGAGAGACAGAGAGAGAACAAGAGAGAGAGAGAGAAAGCGAAAGAGAGAGCGAAAGCGAGAGCCAGAGGAGCATCACAGAAAGCCCGTCCCCCCCTAAACCAGCGCGCAGAAAACCCATCTACAGACGGTAACGC
>OLKM01002064.1:52408-58996 GCA_900291075.1 Melanogrammus aeglefinus | reverse complement strand
TGTGTGTGTGTGTGTGTGTGTGTGTGTGTGTGTGTGTGTGTGTGTGTGTGTGTGTGTGTGTGTGTGTGTGTGTGTGTGTGTTTGTGTTTTGAGTAGGCATGCTGTTTTGTTGTCTTACAAGGTCAACAGCTTTTTTGTCTTTTACCGAACACGCACAAACACAAAACACACACACACACACACACACACACACACACACACACACACACACACACACACACACACACACACACACACACACACACACACACACACACACACACACACACACACACACACACACACATATATACAGGCACACACAAAAACACACACACAGATCTCCATAATAAATATTGAACATTTCCTTTGCAAATACTTGTGTTGCGCCGTGGGTTGTTGTGAACAACCCCAGTCCCCCCCCCAGACCTCCCATCTCAACACCAGCTCCTCCCTCTCTTGGTAGTCCTCGGACAAGTCCTCCAGCTGTGTTTCAAGTCTTCCCGATCCTCCGTGCAACTGGCTGGTTCGCCCGTGTTTTCTGCTCCCACGCCTCTCCGCAGTGCGTCCATGTATGTTGGTGTTGGACGCCCTCGCGATCCATCGTGTGTTGCCACAGCGGCAGCTTGCTTGCTGGGAGCTCCAAGTGTCTCTGGCAAAGGCCGCTAAGTCTCACTCTCCTTGAGGCTACCTTCTCACCCCCCCTTCTACACCCCCCCCCAATACAGATGCTTGTTGGTAGCATGCTCGCTCCGGTCGATGTTAAGTACAGCATGCAGCCTTCTGCACCTATCCAGAGACTTTTGTAGGGTGGGCTTCAGGGTCCAGGTTTCACAGCCATATAGGACAGCTGACTCCACGGTTGTGTTGAGATGTTTCGGGGGGGGGGGGGGGCTGGGGTTTAGCTCCACCCACTGGCAATGCAATCAGCCTTCATGGCCTCGGATGCACGGACTAATCACTGCTGCTCATTATTACATTTGGACAGAAAGGGATGGGAACGGATCTGGTCCCCAGCCTTAAAATCATTTTTGGCAGTGACTGTGTGCGTCTGCTTGTGTTCATCTGGATGTGTGTCTGCTGCTGTCCTCAATCTTGTTTCATTTCCGTGAAAAAAAACAGGAGCATTGTTTCAAGGTCAGTGCTGGCCGAACCGCGGCTCCGAATGCGGCAAATCAGCTGCAACACTCCTCTCCCCCCCCCTCACCCTCCCCCTCCGGACCCCTGCATTAAATGTTCCACGGATTTAAGCAGCCTTCAAACTGTGACTTCAACAGCTATCTCACACCCCCTCCCCCACTGCTCCTTTACCCCTCTCTCTCTCTCTATTCCCCCCCCCCCCCTCTCTTTTTGCCTCACACACTTATTCTTTCTTACTCTCGCTCTCTCGCTCTCTCCCTCTCTGACACACTCCTGTTCTCTCTAGCTTTCCCTCCTTCGCTCTCTCCCTCTGTTCCCCTATATCTTTTGTCTCTCCCTTTGTCTATCTTTCTCCCCCCCTTCCTCTCTATCCCTCTCTGCATCTTTCCATCTCCCTCTCTCTCTCTCTCTCTCTCTCTCTCTCTGTCTCATCTCTGTCTCTCTTCTGCTCTCTGTCTCTCTCTCTCTCTCTCTCTCTCTCTCTCTCTCTCTCTCTCTCTCTCTCTCTCTCTCTCTCTCTCTCTCTCTCTCTCTCTCTCTCATAATCTCCCTGTGTGTATCTCTGTCCCACCCCCCCGCCCCCCTCCTCGGGCAAGGTATGGCCTGGAATACAAATGAAGTTTTCTTCCAGCGTTCTCCCTATGTATTCATACATTAATATATGAATAGATGTTTTCTTTGAGGTGCTGGGAGAAGTGCGTGCTCTATTGGGTTGCAATCCCTGAGAAGAATAGACATGAGGCGTGTGCACGTCCAGCGAAGAGTAAATGGAGGCTGGGGGTGGGGTGGGGGGAGAGAGAGGGGCTGGCATGATGGTTTGTCAGGCACAGGAGGAAAGAGGGGGAAATACAGCAGAGAGAGAGAGAGAGAGAGAGAGAGAGAGAGAGAGAGAGAGAGAGAGAGAGAGAGAGAGAGAGAGAGAGAGAGAGAGAGAGAGAGAGAGAGAGAGAGAGAGAGAGAGAGAGAGAGAGAGAGAGGGTAATGTTTATTGAATACATCAGTGAGACTGAGAGTGAGAGCGTGAGAGAGAGGAAAATAAATGGATGCATGTATAGGGAATGTATTTGCAGAAAAAGAAAGAGTGAAGAAAAATAAGCGAGAGCAACAAAAAAAAAAGATGCAGAAGGCAGGTCCAAAGCACGTGCAGAAGCACAGATTGAGATGTGGAAAACGTTGCATTGATGGGCCTTCAACAATGCACCGTGACATCTGGCACCGAAGATATGAAGTCCCGGTGCATTATGGGAGCTCATCCTCCATGACGGACGCAGAGGCTGCCAGGTTGGGTTGAAAGGCTACATCTACATTTACTCATATTATCATTTGGCAGACGCTTGTATCCAAAGTGACCGACAAGCGAGGCTCACAACGATCGAAGTATATGCAATCAAAATTGAAGGAACTAAAAACAGAAGGAGAGACAAGGTTAATGGAATTTTTTTAAATGTTTCTGCCAAAGTGCCCTTTGTTGATAGTGAACTGTTCCAAAAGCTGCAGGTTCTCTGCTACCAGCAGTAGAGGCTAGTGTTTCTGTTCAACTCCAGATTGATTGTTGTTAAGCTCAGTGGGGCTGTGCCACAGGGGCCTGGTGGCAGCCACTGGGCAGCAGATCAGTTGGTGCATGGGGCCAAAAAACGAAAAACATCTGCAAAATAATGTCGACACAAAAGATGGGGGTTTTTCTTTTCGAAATGTGCACCGGGTTGCTATTGTCACGGTTAGCGGGTGGCAGGCAGGCACACATGGCAGGCAGACATGTGTGCCTGGGGAGAAACAAGACATGGCAGACATGGGGAGAAACAAGACATACCAAAGTAAAACCCGGAAACACACCAAAACAAGACAAGGAAGCAGACAGGCCATGACAGCTATAGCAGTATTGTATTTAGTGTAACTAAAAATGTATTTAGTTTTTCTGTTTCATTCTTTACTATTTTGTCAATTTGTTTATCAAAAGCGACTTACATTCAGTTATATATAATTATGGAGGAGGTAGCGGAAACTTAAGGCATCCTACTGATGACATCAGAGATTGAACCCAGATCCTTTGGCTCTAAGTCACCCAGACAACAAGACCACTCTCTTACGTCTAGTCAAGGATTTAGTATTTAGTTCTTGATGTTAGAGACACAGTTTGGGTGATTGGGTAAATGGGAAATGGTTTATGGGGTTTAGTGCAGTCTGGGCACCAGGCCTGACAGAGTCCATCACCCCATTGTTGAAGCCATAAAATCAGGTTTTCCTGGGGGGAGATTTTCACGTCAGAGTCGATAGGATTTTTGCATGGATCATGATCCCACAGTCCCAGTGTGTATCGGTATTTTATTTATTTATTTTATTTATTTAAGTGTAATTATTATATATCCTGCGTGTGTGTGTGTGTGTTTGCCAGAATCATCTGTGTCAACGCTGATCCATTTAATTCACGGCTATAACTATAATTTATATCCCATTCCCATCTGTGCCACACGCACCAAAACAGACACAAACACTCACACAGAGACTGACACACACACACAAAGACACGCATATGGCGACAAGGACCGACAGAGAGAATTTTAAGGGATTTCTTTCTGTCAGGTTTGATTTAGTGTTCCCAACGCAAGGCAGCAGGAGCTCTGCTGAGCCGGGCAGTAGAACAAGAGGTCTGGTGGCCAGAGGGGGCGGTCAGGCCTGAAGAGGACTGCAGTGTTCTGGGTCCAGACAGCACTGAAGAGCCAGCACACACACACACACACACACACACACACACACACACACACGCACTGAAGAGCCAGCACACACACACACACACACACACACACACACACACACACACACACACACACACACACACACACACACACACACACACACACACACACACACACACCACACACACACACACACACACACACACACACACACACACACACACACACACCCCTCCCTGCCCCCAACCACACACAGACATGCATCACACAGGTTCAGGAATGAGACCCCCCCTCCCTCCCCATGGTGGATATGTGAAGGTTAAACTGTGTCTTTCACGGTTCCCATCTTACCTCTTTTTGAGTTAGAGATGGATCCTGCTTGCACCGGGTCATTATAAAGATGCATGTACTATAATGACTGTTTGTGTGTATATGTGTGTGTCTGCCCCCTCTTCCTTCGAGAGCCTTTCAAGTAGAGATGATGAATTATTGTCGAGCACACGCTCCATGTTCCTCTTTCTCAGTCAGCACCACTCTCACCCTCCTAGTGGCGCCTGGCTAATTTTAATCTAATCGACTGTGTTATATCGTCTTCAAAAAAGGAACAATTGATCTGAAATTGTAAATATACTTAGCTGAAGTACTGCCAAGCAGGGCACACGATATATGGAGGGGAGATCCCGGTGGAAATGTGGGGGCTCTCAGGCTGCCATCTGAGCCAACCTTTTAATCTCCTTATAGGAAGCTAATGGTTCCTCTACTCCCTCACCTCGGCTCACCTCGTCCCCCCCCAAAGCCCCTGCTCTGCCCCCACACACCCCAACATCATCTCTCGTCTCGGGGAGATTTCCCTCCATTCTCTGTGGATCATTAATCATTATTATCTCCTAATCTCCATAATCATCGGGGCTTATTCTTTCCCCACCAGAAGAGCCGCACACATTGAGATGCAAAAGGGTATTTTTCCGTTCTGTTCGGGGCTTTTTTTGTTCCTCACAGAACACTTTTAATTTCAGGCTACACTGACTCCACTGCAGAAGTCTTTCCCGCAGTTGTTCCCCTCTCTCTGGCTGCCAGACTGGTTGAGGAGATGTGTGTTTGGGAAATAGGAGCACAATTTGAGCTTAAAACCCAGGCTGAGAAGGTGGGATTAAAAAAAGGTGCAGGCGAGGAGGACGGGCGGTGGAGAAGGAGGAGCAGGAGGAGGAGGAAGAGGTAACAGCCGAGCAACAAGTCATTTGCATGAGTTTTTATTTTTAACATACTGCTTTGCATTCGAATAGCAGCAGGTAGAAGAAATTAAAAACAGAAAATTCCTTCTAATAGCTTGGGCTGCTTTGATGCAAGGTCTTGTAACGCGTGCAATATTCCCGCTCCCGAAACACTGTCACCACGAAGCAAGACATACACTGGAGGACCACCAAATCAGTCATTTACATTACACTCCGACAGCCAGACCCAATGAAATCCTTTATAGAAGCAACTGTTCATGCTGATGCCAGAAACAGCCTCCTTCGGGTCCTCATAGAGATAAAATAGGTCCCTGAGGTTAAACTATGACAGCCGACTCTATAGAAAACTATCGATACCGCTGTCTGTACAAACCCCCACGGCAGAAACAGCCTCCTTCGGGTCCTCATAGAGATAAAATAGGTCCCTGAGGTTAAACTATGACAGCCGACTCTATAGAAAACTATCGATACCGCTGTCTGTACAAACCCCCACGGCAGGATGGATTGACTTTAAGAGAGAGGGAGAGAGAGCCAATGTTTGGCAGATCAACCTATGCACTCAGTGGCCGCATTAAATGCACATTAGTCACTTCTTGTCTTGCAGCACAGAAAGGATTGGAGGGACATACTGTATATTTTCTATTAATGTGTGTGTTTGTGTGTGTGTGTGTGTGTGTGTGTGTGTGTGTGTGTGTGTGTGTGTGTTGTGTGTGTGTGTGTGTGTGTGTGTGTGTGTGTGTGTGTGTGTGTGTGTGTGTGTGTGTCTGTATCTGTGTCTCTTTCTGTGTCTGTGCATGTATGTGTTTGTGTGCGTGTGCGAGAGAGAGAGAGAGAGAGAGAGAGAGAGAGAGAGAGAGAGAGAAGAGAGAGAAGAGAGAGCAGAGAGTCCGGAGCTGAGGGGTCGTTCTCCGCTGAAAAGAACTCGCTCTCTCCTTCTTCTGGGAGAGAGAGAGAGAGAGAGAGAGAGAGAGAGAGAGAGAGAGAGAGAGAGAGAGAGAGAGAGAGAGAGAGAGAGAGAGAGAGAGAGAGAGAGAGAGAGAGAGAGAGAGAGAGAGAGAGAGAGAGAGAGAGAGAGAGAGAGAGAGAGAGAGAGAGAGAGAGAAAGACAGAGAGAGTGAGGAAGAGAGAGAAATGAAGATTGAAACTATAAATATGAAGCGGTAGCAACCGACACAACTCAATGCAAATAGCAATCTGACACTCCTAATGTGAAAATAACTAATGATCACTCAACTCAATATTGATACAGCCATGCATGTTTGCATAGGTATATTTGTGTGTGTGTGTGTGTGTGTGTGTGTGTGTGTGTGTGTGTGTGTGTGTGTGTGTGTGTGTGTGTGTGTGTGTGTGTGTGTGTGTGTGTGTGTGTGTGTGTGTGTGTGTGTGTGTGTGTGTGTGTGTTGTGTTGTGTGTGTGTGTGTGTGTGTGTGTGTGTGTGTGTGTACAAGTACTTCCATCTCATATTAATTATTCTCATTTATATTAATTATGGATATTGAATCATATTTATAAATATAATTGAAGGCAGGATCTGACCTCACCCG
>OLKM01002064.1:34908-47408 GCA_900291075.1 Melanogrammus aeglefinus | reverse complement strand
TTGGCGACTGCAATACGGCTAGCTCAAACGCTTATAAGCGGCCATTGATATTAAACGGCTAGCACATCTCATGAGTTTAAATGCCGGCAATAAGACACCAATGCCCACTCACTAGCCCACCGAGGTTAGCCTATGAACAGGACCCGTGTGGAGCCAGATATCTGCAGCATGAGTCCGCAAAAAAATTCAATCTGAGGTCATGGAGATGATGATGATGATAATATTGAAGTTGATGATGATGATGAGGATTATTTTGTGGAATGGAAGCGGTGGAATTGCCCAATAGTTTGACAGATCATCTCGACAACTTTGGCAGTTCTCTGAATGGTAATTGCATCTCTTTTCTTAGAAAATGGCCCCATTTTAGACGCAAAGATCTGCTATGAAGAAACTGAGCTGGACTTTGACTTTGCACTGGGAAAAGCATCAATAGTGGACTGATCGACTTGGACTTGTCTCGTTGTTTTACATAACTCACATGACTGAAATGCCCTGCCATCTATTTAACTACCTCTAGCTTATGGCAGGTCTAATAGGCTAATAATACTCAGCGAGTTAGCCGTGCATTGCCTAGTGGTCTTTGGGCATAAATATCATGCTAGGCAGCAACACCCCCTCCCACCTTCTTACGACATCAGAGATAGTCTTGCACCAATTTATCTGACGCATATCTTTTTATGTCATCAGTCTTTTTCTCTTTTGTTATTTCTTTCTTTCTCTCTCTCTCTCTCTCTCTCTCTCTCTCTCTCTCTCTCTCTCTCTCTCTCTCTCTCTCTCTCTCTCTCTCTCTCTCTCTCTCTCTCTCTCTCTCTCTCTCTCTCTCTCTCTCTCTCTCTCTCTCTCTCTCTCTCTCTCAGCTGTCACTTGAGCTCACTCTTTATCTTCTCCTATCCTCTCTTATCTCCCCTAGCATCTCTCTCTCTCTCTCTCTCTCTCACACTGAATATATATACATACATATATAACTGATATATATATTAAAACCCCATATTCATATTAACACCCCCCCCCCCCCCCCCACACACACACACACACACACACACACACACACACACACACACACACACACACACACACACACACACACACACACACACACACACACACACACACACACACACACACACACACACACACACACACACACACACACACACACACACACACATACATACACACACACACCTGTTGCTGCAGGGGAACACCTCTGTGCCAGCCAAGACTTCCATCTGATAGCCTGTGAAGCACCCAATAGGCAACCCACAGTTCACTGTGGACCTCGTAGACGTGCCTGTTCCTGGGGGGGTGTGTGTGTGTTGTGTGTGTGTGTGTGTGTGTGTGTGTGTGTGTGTGTGTGTGTGTGTGTGTGTGTGTGTGTGTTGTGTGTGTGTGTGGTGTGTTGGTGTGTGTGTGTGTGTGTGTGTGTGTTGTGGTGTGTGTGTGTGTTTTGTGCAGTGAGGTGCTTGTGTGTGTGCTTGTGTTTACATGTCTATGGGTTTGTATATCTTCAGTTTTCCTTGTGTCTAAAACATTGTTTTGTTTACATGTGTGTGCTTGTATTAGTGTCCTTATGAACATTTGTGTGGGTATAAGTGAGCGATGTGTCTTACATTCCAAGCAGGCCACTGTGACCTTGACCAACGGCGCTATCAATCGATATCTACGCTCAATCATAGTAATAATCACTGTAGCCTGAAGGGTTTTAGTGATTCTTCATTATATCAAGGCACAAACAATTATCAGCGTCATTACAACTTAGAGGAGCATAAGAAATAAGAGCCAGCCAGCGAAAGACATCGCAATGCTCACACTACCATGCTAGCTTTAAGCTGGCTGCTGGGGCCATCGCTGATGTAAAATCACGAAATTAATTAAGACTCTTGCCTGAATAACAGATTATGTGTTCTGTCCAAACAAATGACAAATTGCATCACAATCAACTGGGTTTGTTTGCATGAAGTTTGATATGTTTTGACTTTTTCCACAGTTTTTTTAACAACATTACTTTAGGGCTATTCCTCTCTGACCGTGTAGCCTTTGTTGGTGGTGCCACAAGGGGCTTTATAACTAATGTCTGTGTGAGTGGTGATGACGGTGCAGCCTTCATGAGCATTTTTGATGGTTGAAAATCACTGATGGCCGTGTGAGTAGTGCTGATGGTGTATCCTTCATGGGTGCAGCTGACCACGGGAAGTGACTAATGGGAAACAACGGTTATCATGAGAAAGGATGAAATGAATGAGCGTTGGGTTGCTGATGATGACATGGCTAATTAATTCAGCAATTATTATCAATTTTATGAAAAGCATGTCTTGGTGACAAAGATGGTGATGTTTCACTCTTGATCATCACCGCAGCAATTAAAACTACAACAACATAAGTAAGTCATCAGTAAAACAACAACAACATTAGGAATTGCATTAATAGTTATTAATCTCTTAGTAATAAGTATTAGTAACATTAGTAAACAACATAAGTGTTTTAAAAAATTGTAACAACTCAAAGAATGGTGGAGAAAACCACCTCAAACTGTCACCTGCTGTCTCACAGGACTGGGTCTGCACCAGGCCAGAGGGTTCAGAACCGAACGGTCCTTGATAAATGAACCGACGGGCCCAAACACCTGAGCTGTCACCCATAGATCTTCATACTGCATCCTAAATAACATCAAACCAATCTTTTCTTCTCCCCCTAACCTTGTATGTGTCCCCCTCCGTCACTCTGTCTTGTTTAATTTGCTGGTGGTCGTATTGGATCCTGTCTGACTCTGCAGCACTTCCTGAGAGATCCCAATTGCTCTATGTATCTTACGTACTTGACTCAAAATGAAAGATGCGTTCCAAAAAATCACTTACGCATGCACATCGCTATAACACACTCGCTCACTTTCACACAAAAGTAATTATGTAGACACTTGCGCACACACACAGACACGCCACATTGTATTCACATTCAACACGCCCCAGTTGGCATGGCCAAACAGATGCCGTTTGTTAGTTGTCCCGTCCCAGTGTTTCCAAGGATTTACCAATCTTCCGCCCTTCATCCCTGACACTGAAGAAAAAATCCATAAACGGATTCTGTCTATTTGTCTATTGGCAAGAAGTCTGACTCTATCTGCAGCTATCCATTTCCTTTCTTCTTGTTCATTTTTTCAACTTTCCCGGGGCGTTAGCCATCCATATTGAATTATTTTGTCTCTCTCTCTCTCTCCCTATTTCTTTCTTCTCCACGCTGCGTCATGGCAGCGAGAAAACGAAAAATGCTGATGAAAGGGGAAACATGATATGCACGTAGCAGACAGCGAAGATGCTGTTTCATTCTCACTCCGGAACTCCTCTTTTTCTGACATTGGCCCTCTTTTCTCCCGTCCGTCCTTGGCTACTTCCTTCTCTTCTCCGCCATCATGCATTAGAGATGTCTCCTGCTCCCATTCTATCCAATTGGTTGGATAGAACACGTTGGGTTCCCTCATATTCTCGCCTCGTCTCTCCTCAAAAGTGATTGATGCTGCCGAGTTGACGTCCGTCTCACTGTACTCCGTCGCCAATCACCCAACAATATCCTGATTGACATGCCCGTACACACACACACCAGACACACATACAACCTCACCACACACCCACTACCCTCACTCACACATGGACACATACACACACATGCATACATAGAGCCAACGCTACCCGTGCACATCAATTCTCTGCACATTGCATGCTCTCACCCATGCACGCACACAAAGAATCAAGCACAAGAATGTCCAGATGTCGTGATCTTAATTGTCCTAATCAAGTATTTAAGCCTAATTTCCGAATCGAAATACTGAATCTAGAATTGCCTATCCCAGTGTCGTAGAATTGTAAAACATATACAAGCGTTTGGCGATGAAGGACGCTGATGGAGGAAAAATGTCCCAAGGCCATGGTTCGGTTAGATTCAAGCATTTCCATCTTTGAGCACATGGACACGATGACAACTTTATTCAAAGAAGTTCCTCCGTCTCATCTCTCCGATACCATGACAACAGGATCTGGAGCCCCACTCATGTGAAACTCAAACAAACTCCATAGAGCTCTTTCTTAGAGCTCTCTCTCTCTCTCTCTCTCTCTCTCTCTCTCTCTCTCTCTCTCTCTCTCTCTCTCTCTCTCTCTCTCTCTCTCTCTCTCTCTCTCTCTCTCTCTCTCTCTCTCTCTCTCTCTCTCTCTCTCTCTCTCTCTCTCTCTCTCTCTCTCTCTCTCTCTCTCTCTCTCTCTCTCTCTCTCTCTCTGTCATCTGTCTGCCCTATCTTACAAGTCCACATGTGGCTTATTGATGCTGACATCGAAGGTTCTAAAGCTCTCTTAGCCCTCCCTCCCTTTCAAATCTCTCTCTCTCCCTCTCTCTCTCTCCCTCTCTCTCCCTCTATTTCCCTTCTGTCTTCCTTTCTATCGCTCTATCTGCTCTCCTCCTCTCTCTCCCTCTCTCATCTCTATAACTCTTACTGTGTTTCTTCCCTTTCATCCCACTCCAAATTTGGTTTTCTTTTTCACATCACCTTCTTCCTCTGCTTTCCTCAATCACCATTTATTTCTTTAATTCTTTAGTTCTTTAGGTCTTTCGTTCTTCCTTCACACTCTCTACATCCGCTCTTATGGAGGCCACACTCAGAAATAAACCAAGGATATATCAGCTAAGCCTTTTATTTGTATGGTTCTTTAAATATATTTGGTTTGGTAGCCTTCATTTTAAGTGCAGTTTACCCGCGCTTCAGCAAAATGTCTCCGGTGGCACCGTACTCCACACAGACTATCCCACATATCTTAACATATTACCCCTTCAACCAGACCTTACAATTAGTGTGACGATAAACCACCTCTTCCACCAAATAGCAACTGACCAAACCAGAGGTTGTTTGAAAATCAGCCTTCAAAGTTATCTTTGGGAAACAGAGGCACCAGCTTGTGGAGAATTTCTTATGCTGTTCATTTCGAAGATGGTCGATGGCCCTGCAACTGTTGATAAGGATAACACCCATTTAAACAACCCTCCCCCGGCCACTAAATGCGGCATACCTTCTCTCACTCCTACCCTCATCCCTCTATTTTACCCTCTGTCCTAAACCTCGGTCTGCCCTTCTCTTCTCTCTCTCTCTCTTCTCCTCCCTCCATCATGTTTCAAAGTCTGAATGACCTCCGACCCCCAAGAACCATTCCTTAAAAAGTGCCACCCAGCCACTCGGCTGAAATGGCAAACGTCATTGATAACTTCAGTTTCAGAGGTGGAGACAAAGAGAGGATAGAGAGAGGGAAAGAGAGAGAGGGGAGTGAAGAGAGACACAGGTTGTGAATTGAGTAGAGTCTGATCAAAGACAAACAAGATCACCTAAATCGTTTGGTTGAAAGGGGCCTTTGAGAATAAAAAAATGGCAGAAGAGAAAGAGAGTGAGGGGATGTTAAAGCAATACAGAGAATAAGAAACCGCCAAGAGCTACTTATCATGATTTCTGTTGTACAACAGATGTGAGAGGTTCTCAGCGATAAAAACACAAACACCCGCACATACAAACACACACACTCACACACGCCGTACACAAACACAAGGCCGCAAAACAGAGGCACTTAATGTACAAACACACCTCAGTCACACTCCCACGGCTACACAATCACAATCACACACACACACACACACACACACAAACACCCACACACACTCACTCTCCCACATCCATCTGGCCGCCTCCCATGGCGACTTGTACATGTCTCTCACGTATCCAAGAAGGCTCTTCATTCTAAACCCCGTTTCTCCCGAACACGATCTCCCCTAAAGGTCAAGGAGGAGAACATTGCATTCACACCAGCCGGCAGAACAACCCGCTTACGCTAGCGCCGACTCTATAATCATTCTGTTACATTCATATCCATACCGCCCTTCGACCTTCAGCTGCTGCGCAGTCCTGGAGTACTCTAGGGGACTGTTTTTAGAGTGCCATGTTTTATGGTCAGGGTTTGACGTTATCAGAGGTTGTAGTGATTAGGGGTGTTTGACCGATCAGTCTGAAGGTTCTGGGTTATGAATCCCTACGTCAAACATCTAAACCGGAGATGCCCTCAACCCTATACCGGCCCATTGATGACGTACAGCCGGCAGCTTGGGGTAACAGCGAGTGCCGATTAGTTGGATGAGGAAACGGACTGATTCTCCCCTTCCCCTGACACAGTCACTGTAACGAGGGCGTTGCAAAGTGTGTGGCTCTACATCGCTAGCCAAGTGTGTCTTCATCCCTGGATCACTTTGAAGGGTTTTTTTTTCCCACACTGCTGCATGCCCCGATTGGGAATGTACCCCAGCCTATCCGCACGCCCTCCTACCCCCTCATACATCCCCTAAGTGTTTATCACTAATTTAATTTAAAAGACGTGAGGGCGGGAGGGGAAGTGGAGGGATGTGAGACAGAGGGCAGACTGTACTGCACTGCTGCGGTGTACTGTGGTGAACCCATAAGAGTTAGGAGGCTGTCAGGAGGTATGAGATTGGCCTTTTGTTCTGCTGTCCGCAAACAGCTGAATCACAAAGAGAGACGGAGACAGAGAGAAAAGGAGACAGTGAGGAACTCAAAGGTGTAGTATCCAGAGGAGTCAGGTAATGCTCTCTTGATGACTCAGCGGACCAAAGAAAAGGGATATTGAGACAATTAAAGATTTTGAGGACACAAGGAGAGAGAGGGAGAGAGAGAGAGAGAGAGAGAGAGAGAGAGAGAGAGAGAGAGAGAGAGAGAGAGAGAGAGAGAGAGAGAGAGAGAGAGAGAGAGAGAGAGAGAGAGAGAGAGAGAGAGAGAGAGAGAGAGAGGACAAAAGGCGGACAAGGTGAGTGACCAAGGGGAAATACAGAGTGGGAGAGAGATCAGGTGGAGGGAGCGAGGGCCGCATGGTGAGAAGAGCTGAATAGGATTTCATTTTTCAAGGACAGAGCAGCAATGCTACGCGGGGAAGTTTGCTGTTAGAATGAGGCAGTGGAAGGAATATACATTTAAAAAGAGTTGAAAGAGTTGGAGGGAGGAGGAGAGAAGGGGGTGGATGGGAGAGACGGAAAGCCAAAGCTGGAGAGGGAGGAGGGTGGGGGGGGTCGGAGGAGAGACCTAAGGAGGTGGAGAGGGAGGAGAGACAGGGGCCCTAAAGGGCCAAGCCAAGCAAAGGGAAAAATTAACAAGAGCCTTTGAGATTCAGTGATTATTAATAGTCATAGTTGGATTATAGCTGGAGTGGCCTCGCAGAAAGGTGATAGGGGGGCCCTCGCAACACAAGACCCCCAGCGCCTTCCGTCCTTTCTTCTTTCTATTTTTAAATCCTAAAACAGTTGGCAAAGGGGCCATATAAAACCAAACGGGCTCAGTCTCAGATCCCACACCACCACCACCTCTATCACCACCACCACCACCACCACCTCTATCACCACCACCACCACCACCTCTATCACTACCACCACCACCACCACCTCTATCACCCACCACCACCACCACCTCTATCACTACCACCACCACCACCACCTCTATCACTACCGCCACCGCCCCCTCCAGACGCCCCCTCCAGGTTCACTGCCCCTCGCTCACCTCTTCACCGCTCACACCCCTCCAACCAGGTAGGAAAATACATTTGACCTCTTACGTTACATTAAGGCACGCCATAGGCTTCATTGAGCTAAGTTTCTTTGCAGAGAGAGAGAGAGAGATGAACAATTAAACATTTATATTGTTCAGCTTGTGGTTATGTATATATAGCTATATTGAAAATGACATTAAAATATGACAAGAGAAAGTCAAAACACCTTTGACAAAACACTTGCCCTGCTGGAGTCTATACAAGTCACACACTGTTTAATTGATCCAACAGCGAGAAGTAAAGTGACCGTTTCAAAATTGAAACACATGTTTAGACTGAAGTCTCGAGACACGGTTTCGTTTCTGAGAACGATGGATGAGTTTTGACATCTCCCCTCACTGTTGCAAGGGATCCAGCTCACAGAACCGAAACCTTTTAACACAACAGGTGTAAGGGGAGGACCGCAATTCTCTAAAGCCTCCTCTGTGGACTGAGATTAGATTAAGATATAGCCCTTCGTATATACACACGGTAATTGCTTTTGGATAGCAATAGTTTACTAAAGTAAATTAGATAGAAAATAAGGCATAGGTGCTCTTTTTTTTCGTTTGCTTTTCAGCAGATCCTTTGGCTATGCGTCAAGGTCGCGGTGTAATTACGCGTAATGGGATCGATTGCCGTCGCGGTTCAGTGAGCTATGAGAAATTAGGGTAGAGGAACAGTGAGCGACGATAAATAACCGGCTCTGGAAAAGATGCGAGCTCTGTCAACTTTATATTCCGAAAACTCCCTGTGTGACTACTGATGATCCGCGGGAGTCGATAAACACAGAACGCACATCGTCACGTGAATAATCGGGGACGGCGAAACGCTAGAGGGAACTTGCGGCGAAGGAGGATTACAGATGGAGAGACACATGTTGTTGTTCGTTGGGTGCCACCATGAAGTATGGACGTCCTTAAAGACTGTTAATGCAAGACTAATGGATGCAAATGAAGGATCAGTTGGAATTAGCATTGTTTTTTGGGTAATATTTTATGCAAATGTATCTGATTATGATTGCTTATTAAGAGCGTGCAGTGTTTGCTTCAGAGCGTGGGAGTAGACTTTGTGGCCCTGGCTCAAGTCCCTGCCGCTTGATATTTGGAATTGGATTATGAGTTATGACTTTCATGAGTCACTCATTTTTCAGTTTTATTTTTTGATCACGCCACATTTAGGCACAAATTAACACACAGATCCACATCGAACCTACACATGGACACACTGTGGTAACCCGGCTTGGTGAGTGAGCCGCCTCAGCACACCAACTGGAGCTTACTAAAATCTATCAAACCAAACAAAACCCAGCTTCGGAGGAATCCACAGTCTTGTTCCTCCGGGTGGAATCACATCACCCACGGAGACTGGTCTCTCCGCACACGCGAACCAGGAGAGCCCTGAGGCGCTCCGCATTTCAATGATTGGCACCAATGCCCTTACTGGCGCCATCTGTTGAAAATCTGTGGTACACCGCCTCCGCAACCTGCCCCCTTGGCCTCCAGGGGCGCTGTGCCAGAGACGGGTTGCCACAACACACACACACACACACGCATACACACACACACGCACGCACACACACACACACACACACACACACACACACACACACACACACACACACACACACACACACACACACACACACACACACACACACACACACACACACACACGTCTACTGGGACCTGCAGATATCACACAAAATATGCAATAGGCAGGCGTTATCTATCTCCCCCTCTATCTCCCCCTCTCTCTCCCCCCTCTCTCTCTCTCTCTCTCTCTCTCTCTCTCTCTCTCTCTCTCTCTCTCACACACACACACACACACACACACACACACACACACACACACACACACACACACACACACACACACACACACACACACACACACACACACATCACCCAATACTAAATAACACTCAAATAAGTGTGTTTATGATCGTGTCTAGTGTCTATGGTACACTTACTTTTTGATAAACTGATCTGGTTCGATAGGAGAATGAACAATTCCCTGATAACTAAAGACCCTCTTAACCTATGTTTGTATGGATTGTACATGCTTGTTTGTGTGTGTGTGTGTGTGTGTGTGTGTGTGTGTGTGTGTGTGTGTGTGTGTGTGTGTGTGTGTGTGTGTGTGTGTGTGTGTGTGTGTGTGTGTGTGTGTGTGTGTGTATGTTTTTGTGTTTTTGTGTACAGTGTGTAAATTATCCTTCTATATTCTTGCAAATGAATGTACATGTAATGGAATCTCACCTGATCTGAACATTAGATGCACATTAGTCTCCTTATCCCACCTGGCCATCTTGGTCCAAATGTTGTTCCACCTTGGTTCCACCTTGGTTCAATCCTGGTTCGAAACACTAGTTGGTTGGGGGGAGATGATTGAGGCAATTTGGTGAAAAAGGCTTGTTATAGACTGCTTTCAAGCCTGTGAAGATAACTAGGTTCAGGTTAAGACCTCATCGCATTTTCTCTGCATATTCCTCTCAAAGAGTCTGGTCAACGATTGTTGACATGATTCAACAACCGTCAAACCATGCCAAAGAAAACTGCCAAACAACCAAACAACCACCAACAAACCAAGCAAGCAGCCAGCCAACCAGCCAACCGGCCAGCCCCCCACAGTGCAATAGTATAGAGTAAAGCACAGACAAAGTCACCACTGCCTGTAAGACTTTACAGGCAGTAAAGGGGATGAATATGAGGTACCATGTATTAACTTGGCATAAAACAGAGAACTTCAGTTGTATGCTATGAAATGACCAGACTAGACACCGCCTACACATGGTTCGAGGGTGAGAGAGAGAATTGTGACCACATGTCTTCAGTGGATCAGGAACCTTCTCCTTCTGAATACTTCCCCACACACCTTTTCTTCTTTTTTATATTCCAGAGATTCTCTCTCTCTCTCTCTCTCTCTCTTTCTCTCTCTCTCTCTCTCTCTCTCTCTCTCTCTCTCTCTCTCTCTCTCTCTCTCTCTCTCTCTCTCTCTCTCTCTCTCTCTCTCTCTCTCTCTCTCTCTCTCTCTCTCTCTCTCTCTCTCAGAACACGCTTCCCGTCCCTTTCTCTCACATCTTTCCCGTCCCTCTCTCTCAATACACCAACAATAAGGGGGAAAGTAACAAACGACATAGTGGACAGTGTAGAGGTGCCAAAAGGCATTTCCATGATATACATTCTGGAAAACAATTGATAAAATGATGTAAGCCTCCAGGGGTGCCGGACGTTGCTAAGGCAGCGCAGCTGATATAAACAGATTAGAGCTCCCACGATAACCCGTCCGCCGCCACATTAGAGACACCATCTCTACGGTCACCCCTCCCACCCCCATCACACACACTCCGGTGAGATCCGCCGCCGCAGGCCACTCCAGAGGCCACTGACAGCTGAACCATTACGGCATGAAGCAGTGGCCTTTTTTTGGACCATGAAGCATGTCCTGTCAATGGAAGCAGCATGAAGCAGCTGGAAACGGGCGTGATACTCGCTTTTTGTTTTAAATATTCGAGCGCCGTTCGCGCACCGTCCCGTAATGGCTAAAATAAGCTGAAAGCCGAAGCGACGTACTGTTGTATATTATTTATGTGCCGGGATAACAACACAGAAACAACGGTGTCTGTGTTAATTGTGATTGACGCAATGTGACGCTGCCGGTACATTGCGCTGACATGCTCGTGAATCATTTCATCGCACACAGAGGCCAATTGCTGTTGAGCGAATTGATTGAATGATAGGGAGACAGGGCTTTTTCTCTAGGCGGAGCGTGCGACACACAAGTTGGTGCGACGTGGAAAAACCACGTGACACCTTTCTGTTGACCACCCACGCCCGCCACCAGGAAAGTGTGGCCGGATGATGGCGGTGTCCGTCAAATTAAGTCAAATAAACCCCGCGGAGAGGAAAATAAAGGGAACCAAAGCGAATAAGCCCAAAATGAGGGACCTGACGCAGGGAGTGGATTTAAGAGTCAGGTTTTTGAAAGGATGATAGAAGACCACATTAAAAAGAAACGCAGATAAGAGAAGAGAGCGAGACAGAGGTGAAACAGACAAGACAGACAGAGACAGACAGAGCAGAAGAAGACGAAGACAGACAGACACGACGACGAAGACCAGAGACAGACAGACAGACAGAGGACAGACAGAAACAGACAGACAGACAGACAGAGACAGGAAGAAGCAGACAGAAGGAGACAACAGAAGCAGACAGAGACAGACACGACTGAAGACAGAACGAAAGACGGACAGACAGAAGAAGGAACAAGGAACAGAGCAGAAACAGACAGACAGAACTAGTGCTGGAAGAAGGAAATACTCAGAAGATGAAATGGATGAATATACGTATTTAGAACAAATTGAAACGCCACCATCCTTTGGTCCGACATCATTCATATTCAGTTACTTCCCTTAAAACTAATCACAGCATAATTTGACGGAGGAAAACTTTAGCGCCCACTCTAAAATGCCTAGTCTGTTCTCACCTATTTGCATATGCACACATCAGCAGTACGTGAGCTTTATTTTTGCCGGTCGTATCTACGCGATGGTGCGATGAGCAGGCAACCCCTCACGGGGCCCATGGACGTCGTGCCACCCACCCCCCCCCCCCGCCCCCAACCCCCCTCAACTATATAACCATGATCTCTGTGACAGGGTTCTAGTGCCCCCCCTACACTCCACACCCCCCTCCAGCGCCCTTACCTCCTAAGATCTTATTAGAGCGCTGACCTTACATCTCTTACATCTAGAGCCTTGTTATAACTCTCTCTCCTCCATCCATTTGCTCTCCCCCCGCGATCCTACTCTTACTCTTCTCATCAGTCTCTCCCCTCATCTCTTCTCGCTCTCCACTCCCTATTGACCCCCCCCATCTCTCTCTCTCTCTC
>OLKM01002064.1:22500-30000 GCA_900291075.1 Melanogrammus aeglefinus | reverse complement strand
AAGGAGTAGAAGCCCGGGCCAACCCGACTGACCAGCGCTCTGCCAACCGCAACCGCGTTCCCTCACGACCGCCAAACTCTGACGCTTGCCACCCCTTACCGCCACCCACACAAATACACACACACACACAACCCAATCCCTACTTACACACACAGACACACACAGATACACACACATTCAAACACACACTGATACAGACACACGCTTACAGAATTAATCCTTTTAGGGATACACACAAACACACACCCCATCTCTTGTACACCCTTGTACCCCCCCCCCCCCCCCGCCCCTGAAACATACCTGTCCCCCTAACATCCTATTTATGTTCTTGTTTTTATACAAACCATATATATATGATAAACATAAACATGTGTATGTTTCTGTTTGTGTATAGCCATTCTATTTGCCTGTGAGGCCATAAGCAACACATTGAATTTTAGACTGCTGTGTAGATATTTCAAAGAGAAGAAAACAAACATCTTATAGCAGAAAGAGCCCCCCCCCACCTTCTTCTCTTTCTTGGGGCAAACACTATCTCTCCTTCTCTTCCTCCCACTCAATCCCCCTCTTTAACTCTCTTTCCTTCCCTCTCTGTCCCTCTTTACGATCGATGTCTCTCTCTCTCCCATCCCCTTCTGATATACTGTATGTATTACACTACCGGCTAGCGGTTTTTACCTCTCTTCAGTGCATCGCATCTCTCCCTCCATCCCTCTCGCTTCCCCCCATCCCTCTCCCCCGCTCTGGTAGATGAGCATTGTACAACACGCCAAAAACACGCCAGAAGAAAGAGGTCAAGCTGTGAAAGAACAAAAATAAAAATATTCTAAAATGATTGCCTCAAGAATTCCGACTCATTTCTGCTTTTTTTCTTGCTAACCAATTTGCATTTCATCGCTATCGTTAGCTTGTCTTTCTTCTTGTAATAATTTGACCTCCCTCTGAGTTTGCTCCATATAACTTGTATCCCTCTCCCTATGCTTTTCTCGCACTCTTTCGCTCTCTTTCTCTCTGAAGTGGTCGTTAGTCATGGACAGCAGGTGGTTTCCAAAAGTAGTCCTAAGATGTGGAGAATGTAAGGATCTGTTTGGATAAGAAGGACAGAACCAGTGAGAGACGCCTCTGTGTGGACATAAAAAATGATAACACTAGTTTTAATTAGTGATATAGATTTATTGTTAACCATTGTTTCTTTTGTTATTTATTCAACATATTCTCTAAGTCGAAAGATGTGATTGCAGAAAAGAGAATCATCCAACTGTTATTATTGATCAATAGTTCATTTAAACTTAAGGGAGCTTAATGAAAGCTTTCAAATGGAGAAAACACATTATTCATAGCTGTGAGTGCCCATTCAAATACAAGCAAACTGTCAAGCCATTAGTTGAAAGAGAATTCACACTGAGGTTTGATGTAGGTTAAGTATCCCCAATGGGAGCACCCATACTGGCAAGCCTGGATGGAAGACCGCTCTACTTTTAGTAGGCCATTCTACTGCCTGGGCACATTAACAGACCTTATGCCAATGGAGGCGCTAGGACACAAGAGATTAGCACCAACTAAATATAATTATTCACGCATGCTACATGTTCCCCTCAAAAAATACGTTATCTTGCTGAGCCAGTAAGATAAGATCTTGCATTCATACAGAACATGATTTTATTATTTGATGTTAAAATAACGTCTTAATTTAAGCCTACAGATTTTTATCTGAGTTGTATGTGAAATGTCAATATAGACTTTACCTATTTAATTAAGCTTAGAAATATATATACATTTTACACAAATCATAGACATAACTAATGACATGATTATTTTCAATTGGCTTTAATTCTTTTGAATTTCAATAGGGCTTGTACATCAGAAGGCATCATGGGATTATTTTGTTGGCGATATTCTGACCTTTCGAGAGTACTCAAGAGAGTCGTAATGTAAAATCCAAAATAAACATAAATACATTGTTTCCAAAGCTAATCAGATTGTTTTGCCACATCTCACAAAAAAAAGAAAAGAAAAATACTTAAAAATGTATTAATAAACAATGACCAAAACACTACCGTTAACAATATTATGCTTCTATACTTCCAAAATGGAGGCGGTAATTGCGATGTGACGTCACAATGTACAAGCCCTATAACCACTGATTGATTATACATACATACACAAATACATCTAACTGCTTCAATTAAGTTCTTGGAAATCAGTTGAAAATACTCGAAATACATGAACTTCACAGTCGTTTTTTTGTATAACATTCTCTACAACTCTATATTAATTGTGAATATTTATATTGTAGCCATGCTAAGAGTTCATCTTCGGTGAAGTTTTGGCTTTGACTTGTCATTGGTGGTTGTGGGCTTCAGCTTTACCGTAGCGAACGGATTGGTTCCCCTGCGCAAATACAGGAAGAAATGAGCAGCCGAGACATACAGTATACTATCAGTGAAAAACATGTCTGTTTTTCCAAAATTACTTCATAAGAAAAAAAATACATGCAAAAGGCCAATATCCCAAATAATGCAATGAAATGGAATTTAGTGAAAGGAAGGAGGTGCAGAAGTTTGAATTTGTGTTTACAACAACACCGGACCCAGAGATGAATCACATAACAGAGGTAATGTCAGTACAAACCCCTAGGGATTGTGGTTTGATACCAAAAGGGATATTAGAAAAGGGTGAAAGAGGTGAAATTTGAACCTCACCAACACCGAATAAAAAAATAAAAATAAAGTAATCATGTTGTGAAGTGTTTGTCGGGAGTAAAAAAACATTAATAGCCACTGATGTCAAAACGACTGCCAGCTGTAATGGCTTTTCCTCCACGACACCGGTCCTCAAAAGTGATAGAAAGCAATCCACCGTCATTTACACACCAGTCCCCGGTTTGCACTTTATGATTTCATGGTTTCATTGAACACTTCAACTGAAAGAAAAAACAGCCCACCCTTGAGAAATGTAATAGCCTGAAATGGAACTGTCTGCAGCAAATCTCTGCTGTCCCATTTTGTATTTATATATATATATGTGTATATATATATATATATAAATATATATATATATATATATATATTATATATATATATATATATATATATATATATATATATATATATATATATATATATATATATATATATATATATATATATATATATATATACTGTATATAGAGAGAGATATTTAAATATGTGTATGACGGTTCATAACAGAGTTTGGAACCTTACCTTGGAAAGAGTTCTGGTTTCGACGCATGCTCCTCTCGTCGCTGTATAGGAGGATATGGGAATGGAAAGACATATTATTTTTTGGCCCCAATGAGGCAGGCTACCATGGCTATTACTGGGACTCAAATTCGTTCTCATCTGACATTTCAATGCTATCACCTACTGTCTACTATTTAGTCATTTGAGCTTTTACCCAAAGCACCTTACAGTAAACAGATCAGAGCAGACACATTTTCTAAGGAGCGAGTTGGGGGTACGATGTCGACAGACAAGCTGTGGTCATCGGGAATCCAACTGAACATAACCTCTTAGAGCACATAGCATTTAAAGGCCAGGTAAAGAGGTCAACCGGCATAGCGCTGGACACTAGGCTGGGTTTTCGAAATGAAGCAAGCTAATAGCACTCACAAAATATGGACTTTGGAATGAAGAATGGTGGTGTCGTTTATATTTAGTTGATTTTGGAACGTCAAACGAAGCTGTAATCTGATTGGACACATTTAGAGAGGGCGCCGCCGACCGGGTTCAAAGTTTAGATTGTTTTAACTGTGAGCATCACTGCGGTAAAATGGATAATCCGAGCGCTCTGCTCCGCCCAGGGTAGGGTCAACGCTAGGTTGGGCTCCATATGAAATCATGGGCAAGGCTAGCACTGAGAGCTCATAATGTGCCGACGGCTTAACGAGGCATGGATACAAGTAATACAAGAAGTTCAAACATAGAGCCATGGATAAAATAAAACACACAACACCCCACACTAAAAGCACATCATTAACCCATCTCTTGTTTTCAACATACAGCATATGTTGTTTGTTGTCATCTCTCATAAACCATCTGGTGATGGAAAAAGTGCATCATGCGAGTTCAGCATGCCATTTCATGCACCAGTGCCTCTCTGAAGAAATGATGACAATAAGCTGACATGCCCGCACACACATGCAGATGTGCATAAACTCACTCACCCACACATACGCACATAAGTGGAAAAACAAGTGCATACACTCAAGCAAGCATGCACACACCGATGTGCACACATACAATGCATGCGCACACATACACTCACACGCACGCACACACACACACACACACACACACACACACACACACACACACACACACACACACACACACACACACACACACACACACACACACACACACACACACACACACACACACACACACACACACACACACACACACACACACACGTGCACACAGCACCCAGTGAGCCTACAGCGCTAGCAGCTGGAGCTCCCGCCCTGCGTCCACCAGAAGGCGGGGTGGGGGGTCATAGAGAACAGCACCTTGCCACAACACCCCTGCCAGACACAGCGGCAGAACGCCCCGTTCATTAGGCCTCATCACACAAATGGGAAACTGGGCATCTCCACCCAGGTGAATACTGCATAGCACTCTGTGGCTCACACAAAGGCAATAAGCCCTTGTGGTGAACCAGGTTTGACTCCGATCTGTAGTCCCATGCTACGTAGTTATGTAGCGGTGTGTAGTCGCCACTCTCATCAACCCTGTCTTCACTGTCCTCTCCACAAAAGCCCAGAATAGCATAGACAAAACAAAAACATTTTTCTTTTGATATATGTATGACTATTTTGATGTGTTTAATGATATCGTGATATACATAATGCAATATAGATTCATGTGAGACTTTTTTTTCCCTTTGCTGGTTGTTTGGATGCGTAACATTCTAATCATGTTAATGCTGCCTAAAAGGATGAAGTAGATTATCATGTCTGCATAATTATGCATAATGTGACTTGAATAATCCGATTAAAATTGCATTCAAGTGAATTAACAAAACTAGACCAGGTGTCATAATAGCATAGCAATAATCATTTGATTATAGTGCAAATAAATCCTCCCAAATCAGATTAATCCGAAGGCTAGACAACTTAAAACGCTGGACTAGGCGGAAGGACAGTTATCGGATCACTTGATTGATAAATTAAACAATTCAATGGTCTATCAAAGGATCTTGTACCTTGTTGTCAGCGACAGGGTTAGGGTGCTTCTTGTGGGAGGTGTGTGTGCTGGCTCGTGTCTCTGTCGATGGGGGAGGCGGGGGAGGGGGAGGGGGAGGGGGTGGGGCGGGAGCTGGACCCCCGCCACGGTTCACGCTTCTGCCTCCTGATTGGTCCAACAGGTCACTCATGCTGCTGCTGCTTCGCATGCTGGAGCCGCTGGAATCAACCAATCAGCACACAGGTTTGGGGTGGTTGTTGTTAATCAGTAAGTGAGTTAGTAAGGATGTAAGTAAGTAAATAAATAAAAATTATAGTTTGAAAGGGCTTCAAGGGTGTTACACCAAAAAATACAAAGCAACACATATACACAAAGGCTAAATATAATCATAGAACATAAAATGTGGTTTATTAACAACCTATTGTGAGTCCATATTGTGTTCAGTAAACTAGATTGGCTCCTTAATTGTAAGATATAAATATATCCAGTGTGAACATTTATATTGCAGACAGCGTGTCCCTTCTTTAAATTTTTCTTCCGAGTTTTATATTTTTTGTATCTTTGGAACTACACGTATTACTCATTATGTCCCTTTCAGAAATGGGTCACCCGGATATTTTAAATAGTACAACATATATTTACATGACTCCATAAAAAGCTGACCCTATTTTTAAACTGTTTGTCTTTCGGAAATAACAAAAACCGAAGGATGGCTTGCAGAAGATGCTACACTATATTAACTCTGTGGTTTATATTTGGAGTGCAGTCATCGTAACCCAGTGCAGTCTTTTCCTGCAAATCCTTCGGGATTTTCCAGGAAAGACTTGGAAGGATCAATGTGTAACCGTTGCCATGGTCAAAGTGCATATCTGTAAACAGATAAAGTCCTGTGATGGCTTGTAGTAGGATGGATAACAGACGTCCACAGGCCGGTCCTGACCGGGTTCTTTATTTCAGGTGATGTCCCACTCACCTGTAGCTGCTTGGGGCTTTTGAGGGTTCCTCCACGTCCTCCACAAAAGCAGATGGAAACCACCCCTGACTCTCGGAGAGAGAAGGAAAGTTAGCAATAGCACCAGAAATACAAAGCGACTTGCTGTGAAGCATTCTTTATTTCGAGACGTCCTATTTGGACGTCCTGCTCAAGGACGTGGACGTGGACGTGGATGTGGATGTGGATGTGGATGTGGATGTGGATGTGGGCGTGGATGTGGATGTGGATGTGGGTGTGGATGTGGACGTGGGCGTGGATGTGGATGTGGACGTGGATGTGGATGTGGGCGTGGATGTGGATGTGTTCGTGAATGTGGACGTGGACATGGATGTGGATGTGGACGTGGATGTGGATGTGGACGTGGTTGTGGACGTGGTTGTGGATGTGGATGTGGATGTGGACGTGGATGTGGATATGGATATGGATGTGGATGTGGACGTGGATGTGGATGTGGATGTGGACATGGATGTGGATGTGGACGTGGTTGTGGACGTGGTTGTGGATGTGGATGTGGATATGGATGTGGACGTGGATGTGGATGTGGATGTGGATGTGGATGTGGACGTGGATGTGGATGTGGATGTGGATTTCGATGTGGATGTGGATGCCTGTGGTGGGCAGTGGACAGTGGGTGTTCAAAACGTGATCCTTTCAGTTGGTAATCAAACCACCTCACTGCAACAATATCCTGACCTGAAGGTGATAACTGAAGCATCCAAGCAGTTACATTAATTTTTGTAATTGTGTTTCCATTTTTTTGGTACGCATCCATTAAAGACCACAGTGTTCATCAGCACCACCAACACCTCTTACCGAGACGGGTTCTGGGCCTGTCCGTACAGCCAGCCGTTCCTGGGCTGGGAGACCAGCACGGTGACCAACTCCCCGCGCTGGAACCCGAGGATGGTTGGCTTGGATGGGTCAGCTGGGTGGGTGGCCACAGCCTTCATGGTCCTCCTCCGTCCTCCACCACTACCCCCACGACCACCGTTGCCAGTACTACCTCCTCCTAAACCCAACGGACCGTCCCCGGTTAGGTCCGCTAGGGAATTGGAGCGACTCTGCAGCGATGAGGGGGATGGTGCTGGGAGACACGAGGGGGGAATTAATCTCATTTTGAGAAAGAGCTAGAACGCAGAGTGGAGATAATTGATTTTGAAAAAGGTACCAAAAGAAATTACATTTTGGGCTGGGGACTTGGATTTTACATAATTTATCATAAAGGAAAAAAGTATTTTAATTGTATAAATTGATGTTTGAAATCAGTTGGGTTTTTTTCATAGAAAAAGTGAGAAAGTT
>OLKM01002064.1:0-10000 GCA_900291075.1 Melanogrammus aeglefinus | reverse complement strand
CGTGACAAAGCTTGGAAACCCTTCATGAAAATAAATATTAATATTCATGAGTTTTTGAGTGTATTAACATCAGTGCGAGTGTGTCCACTGAGCTGGCGCTAAACACATCTCGATCGCTTGGCAGGTCATGTTACACACACACACACACACACACACACACACACACACACACACACACACACACAACACACACACGCACACACACACACACACACACACACCACACACACACACACACACACACACACACACATACACCTCCCCCCCATTCTCAGTCGTATGAGCTCTGTAATGAAACAGGGGTATTTCCACTTTGAAAAGAAGCACTGTGTGTGAGGGGGGGGATTGTGTTTGATGTTGTTTTGCATTTGTGTTCCAGTGTTCGTGTGTGTGTGTGTGTGTGTGTGTGTGTGTGTGTGTGTGTGTGTGTGTGTGTGTGTGTGTGTGTGTGTGTGTGTGTGTGTGTGTGTGTGTGTGTGTGTGTGTGTGTGTGTGTGTGTGTGTGTGTGTGTGTGTGTGTGTGTGTGTGTGTGTGTGTGTGTGTGCGTGCCTGCCTGCCTGCCTGCCTGCATGCATGAATATATGTGTGTGTGTGTGTGTGTGTGTGTGTGTGTGTGTGTGTGTGTGTATGTGTGTGCGCACGCGTGCCCTGCCATGTGTAAGCGTGTGTATGTGTGTGTGTTTACTGTGTGAATATGTGTGCATATGTAAGAGTGCGTGTCTATGTGTTTGTGTAAATGTGGTTGTGTGTGTGTGTGTGTGTCTGTGTGTATGTGTGTATGTGTGCATTTGCGTGTGTATGTGTGTATGTGTGTGCTTGCGTGTCTATCTAATGTGCCATTGATTGCTCTTTCTGCTCAGTGTTTCCTCAGTGTTCCCGCTACACCAGCGAATCATTGGCCAGCCTCTCTGAGAAACCAGAGAGGGTGGAGGGTAGGAAATAGGGCTAGAAGGGGAGGAAGGAAATGAATAGGTGATGGTGGAGGCTAGGGAAGTGGAAGGTTGCGTAGCGTTGTGAAAATATAACAGAGCAATCTCAGGCAGAGGGGTACGAGAGCCGGTTTTAGCTCAGCAGATAGCATCTATAATTCACACAGTTTACTGAGACACACACATACACACACACACACACACACACACACACACACACACACACACACACACACACACACACACACACACACACACACACACACACACACACACACACACACACACACACACACACACACACACACACACACACACACACACACGTGTGTGACGTCTCAATTGGTGCCCCTTATGTAGGACAAGGTTGTAGAGGTGCTTTCCTATATTCTTTCTGTTGAATATATAACTTGGAATGAAAATAGCAAACAGGGGTGGCAATCCGAAGACTGAAACATGTCTACGTCTTACACACCTTTGGTTTCTGAAATATAGATATCTTTATTGAGCCATACGTTAGCCATCATACCTACCATGCTCACGACAGTGGCGTTTACGGCTACACCCTAATCCATACCATACATCTGCCTTACCCCTAAAACTTCTATAACATACATTTACAGCATATCAAGTTGCAAGAGGTTGCATGAAAAGTGCTTTGTAAGCAACACATGATTTGATTCAAAACTAAATCGAAACACCACTACAATATCTATACTGTAAAACTAATACATGCTTCATATCTAGAAATTCGGTCAATCTATGCCATACACCTTCACCTTACATCTATAACTTCAATCTATAGCCTGACAGTGTAAGTCTACCTTTCTGCTATAATAGTTAGGGATCGTCAATGGTGCTGTTAGTAATTATTACAAACAGTCTATTAACAGCAAACATTAACTCGGCCAGCACGGCCGAGTTAATGTTTGCTGTAAAAAAGTGTCTGGAAAGGTTTCAACGGTAGAATGGTAACTGTAGAAAAACAACAGCTAAAATACCTTTCTGCAGGCTTCATCCGTATGCGTGAGATGAGATTCTCTTCAGCAGAATGTATCCACAACGAAACCGAGAGATAAGAGGAGATAAGAATATATGTACAATTGTGCGTGGTGGTGCAAGTCGTGCAAAGCTTGTTGTCATCATAGGCAGATGACTGTGGGCGTTGATGGGGGGAGGGTGAGTTGTGTGCGTGCCAGTGTCAGTGGGGGTCCGGGCCGATGTTGATGAGGCCAGTTGCAGACTGAAACTGTTTTTGTGGCGGGAGGTTTTGGTGTTGACAGACCTCAACCTCTTACCGGAGGGGAGTGTTTCAAAGAGTATATGTCCGGGGTGGGAGGGGTCCAACATGATCTTCCTTGCATGCCTCATTGTCCTGGAGGCGTGCAGGTCCTGGAGGGACGGCAGGTTGCAGCCGATCACCTTTTAAAGCATAGCAGACGATACGCTGCAGTCTGCTCCTGTCATCTCCTAAGACAGCAGATTAGTAAGCACACAACAACAGCAAGCATCTCTAGATTGGAGGTTTCGAGAAATCTTTGTTTTTCCTTTGTTGCTGGAATCAGAAGAGCTGGTGCTCTAGTGCTGCAGGGCTTTGTGTTTAGACAGGCATGTCTGTTGCTTTAGTGCTACGCGTTACACCAACGCATATGGTGTGCTTGGGACCTATTTAGCACTCGTGTGAGAGGGCCTGGGGTCATACGAACACAGTGATTATATATAAGAATACGATTATACTATAATGAACCTGATCCAGGTCACATCGCCTATTGTTAACATTTCAGTGTTGGAATTTGTCTCTGACCCTCACATATTCGTTGTCAGGTTGGGTCAGATTATTTATATTATTTCTCTATGTTTCTCCATTTTATTATGGGAAGGAAGAGGTAAGAACGTCTGCGACAGAGGATTGAAAACTGTACATCTCTTAAGTGTTCTTAGAAATTATGAAATCAAATAATGCAGGTGTACATTTATGACTGAAAGCAAGCCTGTTGAAACAAGGTTGTTCAATTGTTAACCTTATGACGCATGTAGGATATATTCATATACGTAGTATATATGAGATCTTCAGAATGATCTTTGCAGCTTTTTACACTGCATTCACTAGCAATCTATGAGTACCTTCATGTGTACACTTCAGATATGCTGCATTACCAATGATAATATCTCTTGCACTCTGAATACACACACACACACACACACACACACACACACACACACACACACACACACACACACACACACACACACACACACACACACACACCACACAACACCACACACAACACGACCACACCCACACACACACACACACAACACACACCACACACACACACCACACACACACACACACACACACACACACACACAAACAGGACGCATCACATAGTAGACTCCGAATACACAGTTGGGTCTGGCGGTTGATACTGGGCGATATAAAAGCATAGGGAACAAGCTGAGTCAATTGATTTAATATCCCCTGCCTACATCTTCTCCTCCTTTCATCAGCTGTGTTTCAGTGTGTCTATCAATAAGTCATTTGTTTGTTTGCGTGGGAGCATGCAAAGGAAATCTCCTCTCTTTATATACCCCCAGTGGATCTGCCCCGTGGCGATCATCACTGATTCATTTCTTGTGGTGTCTTTACCGATGCATAATTTATGGGATGTTAATTGAGACAAAGCTCATCCGGAGACAGCATTGCTCACCTTAATAGCAGTTGCATTCATTAGTCAGTCTCACATCTAGGTTGGCTGTACTTGTCTTTAGAGACTCTGTAGTTTGTCCATTTCCAGTACATGTCAGGATCCTATAGGCTCTGTTGAGGGTTAATTAAACTCCCTGTAACACCTGAAGCAGGAGAGCCTTCCATTTTCCCTGAAGGGAATGTCTGTATATACTGTAGTGTTATTTCATATATATATATACATATATATATATATATATATATATATATATATACACACACAATAACAGGCGCTGTATAGTATCACTGTATAGTGGAGATTGTATGAAGTTTTCCAAGATTGGATGATTCTTCAATCTTCTTCAGCCAACAGATTCTTGACAAAAAGGTCTTGTTGATGCCACAATACAGCCTCATCATCACAGGCGTTATGTATTCCTCACTCATAACTTTTCATCACAAATGTTGAAGGTTAGTAGAAGGTAGCCTATTTTTGTGAAAAGACAGACAGACAAGAAACCAAAGTCAAGCTACACTTTTACAGCTGTTACAACAAATCCCTGCATTTTATGTTGCCTTTGCCTTTTTAAATGGAAAACTTCACAGCCATTTAGATGATTTTGTAGTTGCCGTAAATATGCATGATACACAGTTAGTTTGGGGTTAAACACTTGTTAAATACCCAGAGAACGTAGTTTATAAATATAAAGTAAAAAGGTAAAAAGTTGAACTTGTATCTGAAGGCAATATTTAAAATCCAATGGCCAGAGAGGTAAACGGTGATCACTTAAATAAATGTGGCAGCAAGCCCTAATATTAGACAAGTTGTATTGATGCTACAGCTCTGAGCGTTGTTGTAAAAACTTTTCACTATTTATTCATATATGTAGACAACTTTAGATTAGTTATTTTGGGGTTTGAAAGAGTACAAGGGTTTATTAGTTATGAATTAATAACTAATTATAATTCGATTCCACCATTCCTGCAGTCAGACATCGGCCCATTCCCCCAAAACCAAACAACGGACACCAACAGCTCCAGGGCAACGGCCGTGGACGACAGCCCAGGGACGCTCTCCGTGACTGGGCATGGAGGAGCCCACGGTGTGGGTGGTGGGGGTCGCTGGGCTGTGGAGGACCTGGAGGGCCAGCTGGAGAGGAAGGTGGAGCTTCTGGAGAAAGAGAGGAAAGCCCTGAGGATGGAGACAGAGAAGCACCGCCATGACATTGACCAGGGCCTCCATCAGCTCCACCTCCGCCTGGCAGGCCTGGAGCACGGTGAGGAGGGGGAGGAGGGGGGTTACTGAAAGAGAGAGAGAGAGAGAGAGAGAGAGAGAGAGAGAGAGAGAGAGAGAGAGAGAGAGGAGAGAGAGAGAGAGAGAGAGAGAGAGAGAGAGAGAGAGAGAGAGAGAGAGAGAGAGAGAGAGAGAGAGAGAGAGGGCGAGGGGGGTAGGGAAAAAGAGGGAGCGAGAGAAAGAGAGACTACAGCAAAGTAAAAAGGGATTATACCATTTTTTACGACTTGCCTGTTACAATAAATTGCTGAATTAGAGTATAAATAAACACCCGGCCGGCTGAACTATATTCATGAACCAGGAAGCCTGCAGCTCAACTTTAATATTTCCAAACAAGTCCAAATGATTAACATAAACTTATATGAGTATAACCAATGTTTTCTGGGGCGACAACAGTAAGCAATTGATGAACAGAGCATATCCACTCACAATCCACATTCGGAGGGAAGGAATATATAATTATTGTTGCCTTGCTACATTCTGCTTCCCTGTCATCTCCATTCTGAATGATTCAAAGTAATAGTAAAGCACCCATTTAAGAGTGCTCTTGTTAAAGAGAAGTAAGTAATTGAAGGCATTTTTTTATAAGGAATGAAGTAAATAACGAACTGCTGTGCAGACAAGCGACGAACAAAAAAAGTCACGGTTATAACTTTATAGAGAAAGCAAGAGAGAGAAAAGAGTGAATCAAACTGAATGCTTTAAATCCTTTCTGAATTAATTATTGAACCCTCATGTTGAACACTCCTGGTATTATTTATTTCAGCTAGACACAGAGCTATAGGTCAGAACATAAAGTCATAGATTGCTCTTACGTCTTTTCTTAGTTCGGGTTCATATCTCGAGCTGCTGGGTAATTTATCCTCAGATTTGAAAGAGTCTAGATCAGAAAGATTACGAAAGTGGGGGGAAAACTATATCAGATATAAATGTGAGAAAAGATCAGAGGCTGGTGGAGGAGGAGAGTAAGGAGAGGAGGAGGAGGAAGGAGGGAGGAGGAGGGAGGAGGAGAGGAGGAGGAGAGGAGTAGAGAGAGGAGGAAGGAGGAGCTGGGGAGGAGGAGGAGGAGGAGTCAGGAGAGAAGAGGAGGAGGAGATGGAGGTGGGGAGGAGGAGGAGAGGAGGAGGGCAGGAGGAGAGAGGAGGAGGAGGAGATGAGGTGGGGGAGGGAGGAGGAGGGCGGAGGGGAGGGGGAGGAGGAGGAGGAGGAGGAGATGAGGAGCAGGGAGGAGGAGGAGAAGGAGGGGTGTGGAGGTGTGAGGACGAGTGGATGGATGAGCGTGGAACTGAACCATAGGGAAGTTAGAGTTTAAGCTTAACAGCCTCGAGGTTAACAAGGGTAATCTGTGACCTCTTCATCTTGTATTTCATTATTTCTACCTCTCCTCTCTCTATCTCCGTATCCACCCGCGCTCCTCCCTGTTTCCTGCCTCACTCTTCGTCCTCTCTCTCCAACCCCAGGCTCCTCCTCCTCGTCACCACCGGTCTTCGTCCAGGGGGTTTCCGGGTATCGTTCGCATCCCGGACTCAACTACATGTATGCCCGGGTCAGGGCCAGCCTGCCCCAGCTGAGGGCCATCACGCCTGCATGTGCTGCGCTCCGAGAGAGCGCCACGGTCAAAACGGAGGAGGAGGCCCAAGCGGATGCACACCCGCTGTTCCTAGCGACTGTCCCAGGCACAGAACATGGCAAAGCCGCAACAGCAGAGCTGTGTTCGCAGCTCCGCAGGGTGCGCAGGCTCCGGCCGCTCGCAGTCGCCTCGAGCTGCTCAATACAAATGACAAGGTCACGCGGGGAGAGGGCGATGAAGGCGGGGATTAGAAGACGATTGAAATCAGTGAATCGGGTGTAAAATAATAATGTGTGATTTATTGATTGAGTAACTGGAATTAGTGAAATTGTGAATTAATGAATGTGAATGATGTATGAATTAATGTGTGGGTAAATTGTGAATGTGGGTGAATGGAGTAAAGAAGAAAGACCCAATATCTTCTGTGTTTTGAATGAGTGGATCTGTGAACATAAATGACAGAGAGACTCGAGTGAAAGAAGTGAATGAGAAGAAAAGTAACACCAACTAGTGGACCAGTGAAACAGTGAAGGAACTAGGCAAACACACAAAATCAGGTGAATCATCAAATCCTAGTAAGATGTTGATTATCCATGAATTGTGTTCTCTCGTTGATCATGTGGCCATTGTAATTATGTATTGTGGGGTAGAGAGAACGTGTGTGTGTGTGTGTGTGTGTGTGTGTGTGTGTGTGTGTGTGTGTGTGTGTGTGTGTGTGTGTGTGTGTGTGTGTGTGTGTGTGTGTGTGTGTGTGTGTGTGTGTGTGTGTGTGTGTGTGTCTGTGTGTATACGAGTGTGTGTGTGTGTGTGTGTGTGTGTGTGTGTGTGTGTGTGTGTGTGTGTGTGTGTGTGTGTGTGTGTGTGTGTGTGTGTGTGTGTGTGTCGAGTGTGTGTGTGTGTGTGTGTGTGTGTGTGTGTGTGTGTCTGGCAGGGTCTAGCAACATGGGAATGACGAATTAATGCGTGCGATGATAGAATGGGCATTGTCCGCCAGAATGGTTCCTACTTTTAGTGGATACTGAATGTATTTTTAGCAAGGGTTTCCCTCCACCCACATATCATCATTTGTTCTGATTAAACATTGGTAACTACCCCCTATTGTGTGTATGAATACCAGCACACTCTCGTGCCACTGATAGTCTCCGACAGTATTTGTAAAAAAGAAAGACAGCATGCGGCTGCCCTGAGCAGAAATTCCTACGCAGGCTATATTTCATAAAGATGGAATAAATAACCAGTTTAGCGTCGACAAGCTGAGAACTGCTCATGCCGTCTAACGCGGACATTTACATGAGGCAGGACATCCTCCTGCCTCATGCATATGCAAAGCAGAAACCGTGAGGTAGGAAAGACATTATTTAGTTGTGGTCGAGGCGTCTCTCTTCAGATATGCCATGACCTTGGAGGATTTTCTGAATTTTATACTCTTTTTGCAAACCAAAATACTCTCTGGTTTAAAGATGTAGAGGCTTTGACACACAGTGTCGACGGACAGCCCTCGGTCGACGTTCGGGACAATCGGGGAGCGTCCGTGGCCTAAGTTTGTGCAGGGTTTCTGCTTGTTTTTCTATGGCCCTTGTCTGCTGTTTTTCCCATGCCCATTTCAGCATCTTTATCAAGGGCGGAAGGAGGGCCGACAAGAGAAGGGTTCGTCATTTGCTGCTGTTCAGCTTGAGCGAACCATGTGGCTTAAAATTGAGAATACGGAATTGAGCCAAAGCAGACTCACGACTTTTGCCATGCCTTGTTCTTCATCTCCTTGGATCATTCATCATGCTCACATATTCTCGATTTTCAAGGTGCTTAAATTAATGAAACCTTCTGAGTGATAGTTGTGTGAAATGGTAGGCAAAACGCTGCCCTTGGTTTCATGTCTGTTTTACATCAGTTCTAGGTTGGTTCAGGTTGTCCCAGTTTTGCAATGACAAACACAGACTACCAGTACCTTCTGAAAGGGAGAGTTATCTCTTCTAAACGCGAGAGCAGACCGTGTGTATTAGTTGACCGTGGGCTGTAGTCTTTGCGCGGTGTGTTTAAGTGCAAATTATTTTTGCCAACACCAGTCAACGGGCGACCAGGGAGGCTGATGAAACTGTCAGCCTTTATCCGTGGCTAGTCCTTTGACGTTTGGTCTGGTCATGTGGCAACCCGGCACGGTGGAGCGAACCACCTCCTCTCAAACAGAGACACCATTTGCGGAGGAAAAACCAAAAAGTGCATGTTATTCATTCCAAACTCATAACCATCCCAAGTACTTCTTGCTGTTGCAAACATAAAAAAACGGTCAAAAGCTGGGAGGAATCAACGTCCCCATCCTTAACCGTGGGTGGGAATATCCCGATGCACCCAATGAGGAGCGCAGTCTCTCGCGTACAGGAGCAACACATGGCGGGAGACACCGCTGCCAATGAAGTTAAGAAGCGGGCTATTTAACGCGCCTGCTTCTGGCGCGAAACACCTGTTCCTCCAGGTGCTCCTCGCAATCCGCGTTAATTGGCCCGGGCCGGGGTTGACCCAGCAGTCAGAGGCCCTTTTTAAACCAATCATTTTGATGTGGAAAAATGTCTCGACGGCTATTATGCCTGCCCTGGCAAAAGGATTTCATCTCGTCCTTCATTGTTGCATAAACGACGCTGTTGTTTGGTTGTTGAGTTGGTGGCTTCGTAGTTGTATTATTGTGACTTGTGATCATATCACCAATCAAAACTCATCACATAAAAAGCAAATGTAGCACGATCTCATAAATACATCAAATATAGCAAGAAAAAGACTTTGAGAGTTAACACACAGTGCAACTGAACATTACAAAAATAACGAAATTGTAATCATGAGAAGCCGTTCCATATTTTAGAAAAATATCATCATAAATAAAAATATATTAATCATGATAAAGGGAGCAGAGAGGGCTCATGGGTGTTTTGACTCCGAACTGAGCTCGCACCATTTTCTGGGTTTAAAACCCCATATTATTGATATGAGGCCCGCCTTTAGCAAGAGAATACTATACGACCCTCGTCTCTTAATGAAGAAATAGTAGCCATCGCAACTATATATATAATATATATATGTATAGCGTATATATCATATATAATATATATACTTAATATATTATATAGTATATTAATTAATAATATATATTATATGTGATATATATATATATATATCTATAAGTATATGTAAATCTTATCATATGTAATTATATAATATATATACTATATATATATATGATAATATATTATTATATATAATATATATATATAATCATTACTATATATTATATATATAGTATATATATTTTCTATCCAGCTCGACCCCTGATTTTTAAAACGGATCCCATAGGTTCATGAACTAATGTAAAGCCCTCTCCCTCCCACGGTGGCACCTGCTGCGTTGAAACCTTACCGAAACAGAGGCGCTGGCACGCACATGTGTGTTGATTCGCTGGAGGCCAGAAGGGCGGGAGCTTGGCAAGCCGTCCTACCAAGGAGAGGGGAAGGCTGAAGGGCAAGGGGGCACG
>OLKM01002063.1:79389-87106 GCA_900291075.1 Melanogrammus aeglefinus | reverse complement strand
CCCCCTCCCCCTCCCTCCCCGCCCACCTGGCCAGCATCCAGGCGTCCAAATCTCCCTCTCTCTCCCCCCCCCCCACACCTCCATCCTCAACCCTGGGCAGCCACCCATGCCTCCTGTGTTCTCCCCTCCCACCCCCAACCTCCCTCCCCCCTCCCTCCCCCTCCTCCACCCCACTGGCCAGCATCCAGGCGTCCAATCCTCCCTCTCTCTCCCCCCGCCTCCCTCCTTCCTTCACCTGGGCAGCACCCATGCCTCCTGTGTCTCTCCCCCCACCCCCAACCTTCCCCTCCCCCTCCTCCTCCCTCCCTCCTTGTTTCTTGTTGTTTTCTTCGTACTGTGTAAGTGAACGCCATTTTCTTGACCTGCAAATCAAATCTCCCCATGGATACCAGCAAAGCATCCTTGACCTTGACGTTAACCTTGACCTCGACCTTGACCCCCTCACCTGGGCAGCATCCATGCGTCCTGGCTCTCGCTCTTGTCCCCGCCACAGGCCAGGTACAGCCTCTCGGTCCAGTCCCCGACGATGCGGATGTGGGCGCTGAAGTGGTCCTCCTCAGGCGCCGAGGTCAGGGTGAAGGGGTGCCACTCCAGGGCCGAGATGGACGGGCACTGGATGAAGACGTACTGACCCGCCTCCATGCGGAAGCCCTTCCGCTTCATTTGCAGTTCGAGGGTCTTGGAGGGGTGCATCACCACCTTGGTGAGGGGGAGGGGGGTCGTGGGGGGTGAGGGAGGGGGAGGCGGGGGAGGATGATAGTCATTGAGACTGTCTCTCACTTGGTTTCGGTCTGTGTCTCTCTCTTTCTTTCTCCGCCTCACCCTTATTATTGTCTCTTCTTGTCTCTCTTTCTCTGCTGTGGTGAGTGTCACTCTCGTTTTTCTCTCTCTCTCTCTCCCTCTTCCCTTCTGTCCCTCTCTCTCTCTCTCCTCTCGTTCTCTCTCTTCTCTCTCTTCTCTCTCTCTCTCTCTCTCTCTGCTCTCTCTCTTCTCGTCTCTCTCTCTCTCTCTCTCTCTGTCTCTCTCCTCTCTCTCTGTGTCTCTCTCCTCTGTCTCTCTGTCTTCTCTCACTTGGTTTCGGTCTGTGTCTCTCTCTTTCTTTCTCCGCTCACCCTTTTATTGTCTCTCTTGCTCTCTTTCTCTGTGTGTATGTGTCTCTCTCTCTCTCTCCCTCTCCTTCTGTCCCTCTCTCTCTCTCTCTCTCTCTCTCTCTCTCTCTCTCTCTCTCTCTCTCTCTCTCTCTCTCTCTCTCTCTCTCTCTCTCTCTCTCTCTCTCTCTCTCTCTCTCTCTCTCTCTCTCTCTCTCTCTCTCTCTCTCTCTCTCTCCTCTCTCTCTCTCTCCTCTCTCTCTCTCTCTCTCCTCTCTCTCTCTCTCTCTCTTCTCTCTCTCTCTCTCTCTCTCTCTCTCTCTCTCTCTCTCTCTCTCTCTCTCTCTCTCTCTTTCTCTTTCTCCTTCTCTCCCCCCTCCTCTCTCTTCTCCCTGCCCCTCTCTCTCTCCACCAAAGACCCCCGCCCCCCCAGTAAATACCCACCTTGGTGATGACCACCTTCTGCTGGTAGCGATAGAGACGGACCAGCCGCTCACACACGTACAAAATCATGGGGCCAACGACCCACTTCCAGGTCTGGGGGAGGAGCCGACAGAACACCATGGTAACCACGAGGAATACAAGAAGCATTAAAGGTGACCCTGAAAGGGTTTTTGGAGGCGGGTCATGGTGCGAAGCCCCACCTCCAAAAACCCTTGCTGGTTCACCTTTAAAATAATATATATTATATTAATGTTTCTAAAATAGGAAAATTTGAAATTCAATACGTAGGACTTCAGTTGCTAGCATGACTGCATATAATTGTAATCATTCAAGGGATATAGGATGTTCCAGAATGTTGTGCTGCCGTCTCACCATTGGTGGGTTTCCGGCGAATTCCGGTTCTGGGCATTTGGTTCCATTCTTCCCCCATGTCTCAAACCGGTCCGCACACTCCAATGGATTGTGAGCCCTCAGACTTGCTGCCGTTTGGCCACGCACTATCCGTCTGTAGGGAGCCACGTATTAGCTGACCGTCAAGGAGTCGGCTTAGTTCAGGAGGTAGAGCGGGCTTGGCGGGTATCCTGAAGGTTGCGAGTTGGATCCCCGGCTCCTCCTAGCTGAGTGCTGAGGTGTCCCTGAGCGAGACCCCTCACCCTGACTGCACCCTGATGAGCTGGCTGTCGCCCTGAGGGGTCGACTCTGCCATCGGTGTGTGAGTGTGTGTGTGAATGGTTGGAGTGGCTTTGGCTACAAGCTAATTCCCTTAAATGTTACCGTAAAATCGTAAAGCTGTTATTTTGCTATGATTTGCAATTCTTTGTATTTTCAGGAACCAGCTGCTGAAACTCTGGAGTTTCCCTCACAGGATAAAAAAAAAAAGGTGTTGCCTTATCGCTTTACTTTTGCATCGCACACGAACCAACAAAAGTTGCACACGGCGACAAACGAATAAGTCTCAACCGAATTAAGTGGTTACTCGTCTTGGAGAAGTTCTCAACCTCAGGTTTTGTATACAGTTGTATTTAGATTCCAATATTTTTTTTGATCTCTTCCAAGGATGACCGAGTTCTGGACATAGTGACCCCATAGCCTAGGCTTGCTATTGCCAGAGGAGGGAGGGAGGGAGAGAGAGAGAGAGAGAGAGAGAGAGAGAGAGAGAGAGAGAGAGAGAGAGAGAGAGAGAGACAGAGAGAGAGACAGAGAGACAGACAGACAGACAGACAGACAGACAGACAGACAGACAGACAGACAGACAGACAGACAGACAGACAGACAGACAGACAGACAGACAGACAGACCAGACCAGACTGAGAGAGACAGAAGTAGAGAGGTAGAGGCTGCTGTCATTTTCTTCGGCACAAGAGGCGTGTGTCTCTACTTCTCTCTTTTTCTGTCTGTCTGTCTGTCTGTCTGTCTGTCTGTCTGTCTGTCTGTCTGTCTGTCTGTCTGTCTGTCTGTCTGTCTGTCTGTCTGTCTGTCTGTCTGTCTCTCTCTCTCTCTCTCTCTCTCTCTCTCTCTCTCTCTCTCTCTCTCTCTCTCCCTCTCCCTCTCTCTCTCTCTCAAGGCACCTCGTAGCCGAGCTACGTTAAGCTAGCTAGCGTGTTTCCAACGGACCTACCCGAAGCCGTGGAACACCAGTCCGATGAAGAAGACGACGAAGAGGTGGTGGGTGAACCAGAAGACCTCGAAGTACGACCGCCGGATGACCTCCATCGAGGAGGTGATGATGAGGATGAGTGCCAGCGTGATGGCCACGCCCGTAACCCCGGCGATGGTGGTGAACATGACGATGGTCGGGTTCTGGGCGGGGCCAAAAGAAAAGAGAGAGAGAGAGACGGCACACACCGGAGGGGGTGAGTTAGTCGTTTATAATTTAGAGAGAGAGAGAGAGAGGGACAGTCAGACAGACAGACGGACAGACAGACAGACAGACAGACGGACGGACGGACGGACGGACGGACGGACGGACGGACGGACGGACGGACGGACGGACGGACGGACGGACAGACAGACAGACAGTACGAGTTAGTCGTTGATATTTACATTTAGCAGACGCTTTTATCCAAAGCGATTTACAATAAGTACATTTGTGCTCTTTTTGGGCTGTTGGTTTCGCATGTCTTTCTCTCTCTCCTCTCTCTCTTCTCTCTCTCTCTCTCTGTCCCTCTCCTCTCTCTCTCTCTCTCTCTCTCTCTCTCTCTCTCTCTCTCTCTCTCTCTCTCTCTCTCTCTCTCTCTCTCTCTCTCTCTCTCTCTCTCTCTCTCTCTCTCTCTCTCTCTCTCTCTCTTTCTCTCTCTAAGTGACCAGTGAGCTCAGCACACAGGGGGTGACTCAGGCCCAGGCGCCGCTGACCCGTGGCGTGGCTTTCGCCCCCCCGTGTGAAGGCAGCTTCTCTCATAACATCCGTCAGGGTGACTCATATATTTTCTCTTCCTTAATGTATGTAATTTGGTTACAGTAGTGATATTTTGGCCACGAATAAAAAAAAGTGTATACAATCGCACATAGGCTACTTCATTTATTTTCTTTTATTTTCAACATTTACAAAAGAATATAGGGCCTGCTGGGAAATCTGTTCGACCAATCAACGCGGTGTTTCTGATCATAGGCTACGTGCACCCCGGCACGTTAATGCTAGCGTTGCCTTCTTGAGGGTGAGCGTCCCCAACTCTAATATCGTTAAAAGCTAAGCCATACCATTGCAATGTTTAGCAAACTAAAAAGTGGCGCTAAAAAACGTAAAGAGAGGAAAGACCTGGATGTACGCAATTCGAAATTGCCCAAATTAGACCACCTCCAAGGGGTCATTTCTAGCACTAGCACCGACACCACAAGTGATTGAGTGGATTGGCCATACCCTCCATCGAGAATGAAAGAGCAAGAAAATTCACCTCTATTATCAATGAGTTCGCTCAACAGAAGGCACGCAGAGTTAACTTCTGAACGGGTAAGAGCAGTTGTTATTTTATTATTGGTTATGGCCGCTGTGCCATGTAGGAGTATGTTACCATTGGCCATAGTTGTGTTTGGGAAATGTAGTTGTGTGGTCAGCTGAATGGAGTATTTATGTTTGGTTTTTGATAGTAGGCAGTGTGTTGCAAATATGGTGTACATGGTTCTCATAATGTTTAGCGCGATCTTGCCCCGAGGCCTAGCACCACAATGCTACGCCACTGCCGCTGACCACACGTCTTTTGGGCAACAACTGCCCCCGCCATTGAGCAAACTTCCCATTCGCCCCGATTTGTCTATCTCTCTGTCTCTGTCCCTCAGTCTTTCTCTCTCTCTCTCTGTCTCTGTGTTTGTCTCTCTCTCTCTCTCTCTCTCTCTCTCTCTCTCTCTCTCTCTCTCTCTCTCTCTCTCTCTCTCTTCTCTCTCTCTCTCTCTCTCTCTCTCTCTCTCTCTCTCTCTCTCTCTCTCTCTCTCCAACATCTCTCTCTCTCTGTCTAGCTCTCGTTCTCTCTCTCTCAAGGTACGTAGAGTGAGAGGGAGAGAGGGAGAGAGATGTTGAAAGAGAGAGATACAAAGAACGAGAGAGAGAGATGTTGAAAGAGAGAGAGGGAGATGTTGAAAGAGAGAGAGATGTTGAAAGAGAGAGAGAAAGAGAGAGAGAAAAGATGGAGACAGAGAGAGGGAGAGAAGAGAGGGGGAGAGAGAGAGAGAGGGGGAGAGAGAGAGGATGGAGAGAGGAGATGTTGAAAGAGAGAGAGATGTTGAAAGAGAGAGAGAAAGAGAGAGAGAAAAGATGGAGACAGAGAGAGGGAGAGAGAGAGGGGGAGAGAGAGAGAGAGGAGAGAGAGAGAGAGAGAGAGAGAGAGAGAGAGAGAGAGAGAGAGAGAGAGAGAGAGAGAGAGAGAGAGAGAGAGAGAGGGGTCACTGCAGTGAATGATGGCTGTAACTAAAGAGGAAACTACTCTGTTCTTCACACATTCATATGGGGGGGGGGGGGGGGGGGGGTGGTAATGACAGCCCACATGACAGCCCACTGCGAGTATGTTGAAGTTCAGTTGGTCATTACCTATGTCTGTGGTTTGTAAAGGTGGCCATATGTCGAGGAAGCTCCCCTTACTGACGATAATAAGGAACCACTATCCTGTAAGCCCCTCCCACCGAACGCTGTCTTTGAAAGGCACCCAAAGATTTAAATTGTATTATTATTTAATTATCATATTATTTTACTCAAAGAACGTTGCAAACGTTGATTTGCAAACAGCTGCTGGAATATTCTGAGTCATTTCATAATTTCTACTTCATTATATCGTTAGCGTCGTAGCATAGTTGCCTAAATCATATAATGTGTCTGAAATCGCGCACTTAACACTGGTCGGGTACAGCCTAAAACATTGCAGTTGTACTGAAAAACAAACCAAATATTTGTCATTTATTTACATTTGTAGAGCGCGTCATTCTCCAATGTTACAATGTCCTCCATTTTCAGATTTGAAATTCCCGCCCCCTGCGCTACATGGACAAGATGGCGGCCGTCATCATGTTCATAGATCCAAGATGGCCACGCACTATAATAGCTAGGTTAAGGCTTGCCATGACACTCTTTCCTCTTTTTCAGTTATTTATCTCTCCCCAAGAGCTCCGTGCTGTGAGACCGCAAGCCATAGAAACCAAAAACATGAAAGCCCCAACCACAGCGAGTTCTACCAGAATCTTATTAAACCCATTTACAGCCTGGTCCAAAAACATTCTAGTCAGTGTGTTTAGTACATATCTCCATGGCAATACTGAGGGGGGTGAATTTTTTTTATCAGGCTAGTTTTTATTATTAGAGGTTAAAATGTATGAATAATTAGGGGCGCAGCCTCTTGAGTGACAGCTAGCCGCTGACTCTCACCTCGCCTCGGAGGCTAGTTTTCAGGATTAGCATGCTATCTCCGTCAACTCGACCTCGACTGCGTTCATTCCTGTTGTTCATTCCGGTGCCATGATGCCTTGCTCTGCGGTCAACTGTACCAACCGATCATTTAAAAACGAATGAGCTACAAGCTAATTCGGTGTACGTCCCCTAGATGGGCGTATCTCCTTCCCCCGGAAGTTACATCAATGCCCTTTTTTGGTTAGAGGAAATGAGTCATTCTCTGACAAGATGGCGACGCTCATAAGCCAAGAGAATTGGATGCAGTTGGAATAACTATGGCCTTCCCGGATTCTACATCCATTTTATATACTATCTATTTATGTATGTGTCAATTTCTCTCTCTCTCTCTCTCTCTCTCTCTCTCTCTCTCTCTCTCTCTCTCTCTCTCTCTCTCTCTCTCTCTCTCTCTCTCTCTCTCTCTCTCTCTCTCTCTCTCCCTCTTCCTCTCCCCCTCCCTCTCCCTCTCCCACCCTCCTCCCCTCACCGTCTCGTTGGTGCGGATGGGGTTGAGGTAGGACGCGTTGCCGCGGTTCCCGATATCCGACAGCACGAAGGTGATCAGGTGCGCATCGCGGTTCAGTTGCCCGTCCATGAAGCGCTCAAAGTTAAAGAGGTGGGCGAGGATGTGGACCGCTGCCCCCGGTGGCCGCACGGAGACATGGAGGAGAGGGGGGGGTACAAACATCAACGGACTGATTAGTTAATTACATCAATTAAGTCAGTGTTAACCGTTAATGTGAATTAAGTAAAAAAAGAGATTGTGATCAATGACGTCCATGCATGGAATAGGATGTCTTTGTTAAACAGGCGTTAAGGCCAACAAAATTTAAAAAAGACAAATTAATCGATTACGTCATGTGTCAATTATGTCTCAATGTCAATTGAGTTTAAAGAACAATGAAAAAACGATTATTCATCATTATTCATTGTTAATGTTAACAAAGTAAAAAAAACACTAATTAATCATAAATTACGTCATTGTTAATCGTAAAAAAAAAAAAAAAATTAAGTATCTAATCAATGACATTGCGTGGAATATGATCACAATCATTAATGATCACCGTTAATGTCGACAAAGAAAAAAAATGCATCACTGGAAATATGAAGACATTGTTTAATGTCATTTAATTAAAAAGTGAAAAAAACAAACATTGTAATCAATGCCATAATTTAAAGTAAGTCAGTGTTAATTATTCAAGTAAATTAAGTAAAAAAACAAAAAATGAAAAAATTATTGTGACCAATGACAAAATCGAATAGAAAATGCACTCAATGCGGTGAGTGCTAGTACAAAGTGAGGTTGAAAATATTTTTT
>OLKM01002063.1:74389-76889 GCA_900291075.1 Melanogrammus aeglefinus | reverse complement strand
AAACCCCACACAAAATTCTCTACTCCCCGCGATGCACCCCGGGACGGAGACACACCCTTTATCGGCTGAAACGCTGAATTCGATTAGGGTTCTTGTCTTCGTCAGGATTCTGATCGGAACTTACTTCATCGGATATGGGATTGCGATGTTGTGTTGGAGTACGTGTGCAACACCGAGCCTTGGTTAAAGGTCTCCCGTGTTGCACAGGGCGGTCGCTGGACGCTCGCGACCACGCTTCAGACACCTCTATATCCTTATTCGTAAGTGAACGAGTGGTTTTTGAAAGATGTGATGAATGGTGGAATCTTAGATTTTTGAACCAACGTATACAAGCAAAGTGGAACAGACTTACCCCAAGTATAGCTCTAGTGTAGAACCATTTATCGGTGAGAAACGCCATGTAGAAATGCACGAAGAGGAAGGCATTTATCCCAAGCCACACCAGCATGAACAACACACAATCAACGTTTACTTATTGTGTGAGGCGTGTTACAGAAATCAGTAACAATTCGGATAGAAAATTCGTTTAATGCACGCTTTCAAACCAGTGGCCACTAAAAGCACTTTACCAATATTGCTACACTTCACCCATGTCATGCACACATTCACCCCACCAACGGCTGGTATGTCAGCACACAAAGGTGATAGCCAGCCTCATCATGGAGCAGATCAGAGAGAGTGAGCGGTCAGTGCTCAGGGACTCTCGCAATAGGAGGAGCCGGAATAAGCTTGCACCTTCCAGGTTGCCAGGGAGCAAACCCAACATCTACCATCCTGAGCCACAATGCATACCCATGTCATAACAGAAATGTAGAGATTCGATGTATATATAACAAAGATGTAGTCTCCTGGAATTAGTCCAAACGAAAGGGAGAGGACCACCCAAATAATCAATAGAGGTCGCCACACCCAAAAAATCTAGGACTGATTCTGAAATCAAATAATTTATGAGAAAGTTGGTCGTTCAGTACATTTTCTTAAAAATTAATAAATGGTAACAGATTTTTCATAATTGATATCAGAATATAGAGAATTGCATAGTTTTACGCTTGATAGTCCGTAGTTGAAGACCACCACAAGCCCCGACCCCAAAAAGACATATCGATTTATAACACAAAATAAAAACAATACTAACGATTGAACGTAGAATGAGACAGTCCCATCGTGGCAGGCAAGTTCCCCATTGTCTCCGATGTGTTTGAGTGTGTGTGTCGGTCTGTGTATCGTGGAGTAAGAAGTGATGTAGTTGTGAGATACTGTGAATGTAATGACGTGTTGTTGTGAGTATCTGTAGTAGAATGTCGAGACCTGGATGGAGGAGTGTATTAGGGTAGGTCAAGGAGAGGGGTAGAAAAGGAAGCAAAGGAAAGACCAATAGAAGAAGGGAAGTTTGAAGTACGACAAAAACATCCCAATGGCGAAACCACACCGAAAGAGGAAGTGAGTTCGCTATTGCCTTCCTGAATAGAGATCAGGAGGTTGGAAAATTGATTATTTTTTTTTTTTGTGTGTTTTTGGTGCTATAGCGAGCAATAACTCGAGCTTTTCGAATAGGTAGAATCTATGAGGGTTGCTGTTAGACGTATTTTTATATATATTTTTTTCTGCGTGGGGTGTTTTTAGGCACCTAGACACAGGGACGGTAATGGATTTTGAGAGCACACGGGAAGAAACTAGCATTGCGGCTAAGTGACAGGATTTGAAAATGATTACATTACCAGACCTCAGGATCAGCTACACAAGCACAGAGGCCACTGAGAGACCCGGTTCGTAGGAATACCATCAGAGCCAGGCAAGCCATTCCAAATAGTATTAAAGAGGCACTGCCTCAGTGCTGCACACACCAGATGAATAGGGGAGGGAGTAAGGGGTGAAGATAGAGTCGCAGGGAGCAACAAAGCCTATTATAGCTCCCCGACTGTTATTTCATATCTATCAAAGCGTCCATAAAAGGAAGTTAGGAACTTCAATCAGGAAAAGGGATGGACGTACTCATAAGGATAGCAGGGGGAGATGTATAGGACAGGTTTAGTAAATCCAGATAATAAGCCTGGAATTAGCCCTAGCACGTGCAGTCGGGATCAGGATTAGACTCAATAGAAAGTTGCTTACACCTCGATCCAATCAGCTTGTTAGCAGTGCCTTGACCAGCTTTTGAATTGAGCCCCTACTCAAGGATATAGGCCCTGGTAAGCTATGGAAGGCCAGAAGATCACCTGAAAACTAGAAGGCGATTAGATCGCAGTGCCTTCAATAGAGGAGTCAGAACCTACATCACTAGGTCAAATCATGGAACTTTCTAAGGATATTAGAGGAAAATAGTGAGTAATCAAGTTATAGAGGGTAGGTGACACAATGTTGAGTATTCCAGAGTTACATACGTTTCAGAACAAGAGTGCGTATATGTCATGTCTGTGGTGGAAGTCGATTGGCCGGCTGATGCGCAACATCCCTTCCAGACAGTGCCTACGCAAAAAGCGCTAGCTGAAGTGCGACTTAG
>OLKM01002063.1:51754-69386 GCA_900291075.1 Melanogrammus aeglefinus | reverse complement strand
TAGAAAAGAGGAAGCAAGGAAAGCAGTGAAGAAGGGAAGTTTGAAAGTCGACAAACTCCAATGGAAACCACACCGAAAGAGGAAGTGAGTTCGCTATTGCCTTCCTGAATGGTCGGAGGTTGAAAATTGTTTTTTTTTGTGTGTTTTTGGTGCTATAGGGCTAACTCGGCTTTCGTGGTAGTCTTTGGGTTGCTGTTGACGTTTTTTTTTTTTTCTGCAGTGGGGTGTTTTGGCACCTGCACGATGGAGGTGGTTTTGAGGCACACGGGGACAACTAGCTTGGGCTAGTGACAGGTTGAAAATGTCATTCCAGACCTCAGTCAGCTACAAACAGCCCTGAGGCCCTCCGTGGATACCATCAGGTCCAGCAGCCTTCCATGTATTAGTCCTGCTCAGTGCTGCACACACGTCGATGGGGGAGAGTAAGGGGCTGGTGGTCTGCAGGGAGCACAGCCTTTATAGCCCCCGCTGTTTTCTCTATCAAAGCGTCCATAAAAGAGGTTAGGCTCTTCAGAAAGGGAGGCGTCTCTGGATGGGGGGGAGATGTTGGCAGGTTTGTAATCCGTAATAGCCTGGATGCCCGCCTACGTGCGGTCGGGGTCAGAGTTGCTCATGAAGTGCTCCTCGATCCTCAGCTTGTAGCCAGTGCCTGACGCTTTGGATGCCCCTCTTCAGGTTAGCCCTGGGATAAGCTATGGCCGAGCATCACTCTGAACTGGAGGCGATGTCCGCGTGGCCTTCAATAGGAGTCAGACCTCTCTGGTCATCCATGGTTCTGGTTTGGAATGTGGTAATCAGTTTGAGGGTGGTACACTGTTGGTTTCAGGAGTTCATACGTTTCAGAACAGAGGATCGTATATGTCATATGTCTGTGTGGAGTCGATGGCGGCCTGGTGGGCAAAATCCCTACCAGACAGTGCGACCAAAGCGCTGCTTGAGGTGCAGACTTATGGCAGTAAGTACTTACATTCTGTATGTCATGCGGGCCGCCAGGATGTTTCTTGCGGGCCCCATTGGCGTTGCGCGCCGCACTTTGAGAACCAATGCTCTAGATTGGCTGTGTTCGATTACTTTTGTTTTGCCTCGGTCAGCCTTTTGGGGAATAGCGTGCTTTCCTTTGCCGTCTCCTCGGCCATTACAACTTTGGACTTTAACTACAATGCTGCGTCCTCGTTGTTCTTTCTATACCCCCGTTACAGGTAAGAACGGTGGTTGCGTAATTGTTTATGTATTTATGTTTAAATACTAGGGAACATGCTAGAGGGCTATAGCGTGCATGGAATGTTTGATAAAGTAGTTGGGCTTGAAACGGAAGGAGTCCTCTCCGGTTTTAGCGTGCTTGTTAGCAGCATCACACGGGAGGGCGTGTGTAAGAAAGGTCCACCATTCATGGACAAGAGTGTTGGTGTTACCGGTCCCAAATGGCCGGAGCGGGGAGGTAACAATAGAATTTGTTTGAGAGCGGATTTTCCTGAAAAGCAGGTAGACGTTAGTTCTGGAATAGTCTGGCTGAACGGAAGTGGACAGCGTCTATTGCTTAGCGGCCAGGATTTGCGCGGCGACTCTCCCCTTCCGGTTGCGGCGGTACCGTATTGTGTCCCCCTCAAACGTCGAAACTAAGGCAGGTGCAATAAGAAATCGAGATAATGGCGAGTGCTTTGAAGAGGAACTTTGACGGCGCTGTAAAGTATATTAGTGCAAATCCCACGACTACTGTGTAACTGTGCTCTCTCTCCAAGATGTGACCCGAGGCTTCCCTGTTGACACAGCAGATAGCAATTCCGGGTAGCGGCTTGGTTTGGATGCAGGGGACGCTTAGCGTGTCCTGCTATTTTGGGTTGTATCTATTTCTGCTATCAACCACGAAGCATGGATCCGGCTGTTCTTGTATCTTGCTCTGCATCTCTCATGACCAAGATACTCTGTTAGAGAAACGTATATGTCATTGGAGGATTGAAAGGTAAGCCGAGCATAAAGAAACAGGATATTCCAGAAAAGTTCGAGAGAGGACCGCCAGGCGGACTCGGAGAGCTAACGCTGATTATTGCCAGTGACTCCGTCAGGCAATCTTCGGGCAGCACCGCTTGCGAGGCAGGTTACCTGTCAGTACCCTGCCTGCAAGTCTTCTCGGGGTAAAAACCTAGTCGATAGGCGACTTTTGTTACACGTAGAGTTAGACTACATTCCCTGCAAAAGTTAGTTGCTTACGGCCGGGGTCCCGACATTTGAAGCTAAGCTCAGGGGTGTGACTTTGCGGGGTAGGGTTGAGTAACCCCTCTGTAATATATACCCGATGGTGTTGATCTCTTGGCATGACCACATCGTGGTCCAACACGCCGACACAGTTTCGAGCTACACCATAATACGTTGCATGTTCCGCACCCAGGTGCACTATGTCACGTGAGAGCGACTAACTAATCGCACACAACTCCCGGTTCACAAAGCAACATAGCTAGGCTTTGTGGACTCGCCAGAAAGCACTGTGCTCGGTCATCAGAATCTAATTCCTTCTCTGGTCCCTCTACCTTGATACACGGGTTAAGACAAGACCTAAGCCCTCCACCTAACCGTAACCTAACTCTCGTGAAATTCCTCTGCCTCATAAATCGCTGGCTCGGCCCTAACCCAACCATTCGCACCGTATATATCTCCTGGCAAAGGCCTTTGGTTATCTTCGCTCTGCAAACCCAATGGACCCTACTCCCGGTGGCTCCGCTACCCTACCGACCAACCTCATCCCTAAGGCACCCAAACGCTCCACTCGGGTCCAGGAACATTGGTCCCGCACCTCCCATTGGTCCGACCTCCCATCTAGGAATCGACCTCCCATTGGTCGACCTCCCATTAGTTCGAACTCCATTCTAGTTCGAACTCCCATTGTTCCGACCAGTCGGAAGTAATGAGAGTTCGAACTAATCTTGGACGTCTCATTAGTTCGAAACTGCACTATATGGCATCTGTATTAAACAGACGGTTCCGGATATTGAGAGCTGCCAACTTGAATTTAAAAATGTCCTTTCCTGTACAGTCCTGTGTTTGAAATAAACGCACGCACTGAACCAGGTCTGGGCACCGCCCCGTATGCGCATGTTCTCCGCCCCTCCAGCTGTTGGTGTCTGTCAGGTAGCTCGCTGTGTTTGTAGCCTGTGTGAATGTGTGCCATTAACATCCTCCTGTTCAAGCATACCTCTGTTACAAGCATGATAACACAAAATCTCCCACCAGAGGCGAGCCTTGGCCACAGAGGTGCGCGTCTTGGCGCATCTGGCACAATCGGTTAACGGACCGAGAGGAAACTGGCTCCGCGCCGCTCTCCGTCCGGGTGCTGTGTGTTGTTGATGTAGCGTTTCCGCGCGAGCTCTTTTCCTTTCTCACTCCCCCCTTAACCTCTCTTCTCCTCCTCCTCTCCCTCATCTCCAACCTCAACTCGCCCTTAATGCCGTACAACCCAACCCTTACCCAACCTAACCCTACCCAAACCAAACACCTTAAACCCACCCAACCCTAACCCAACCCTAACCCTACCCTAACCCAACCCTTAACCCTAACCCTAACCCTATACCTAACCCCTAACCTAATCGTGATCGTTACCACGTGTCAACGCCACTTAATGGGGGACCAGCAGTAGATTAAAACCACACATACACTCACCTAGAGAGACCGATGAGACCACCCGTTAACCCTAAGAGTGCCTGAAGAGCCACTGAGAGAAGCGCAGCTAACCGACCCATGACTCCCATGAAACGCGCTTGTAGAGACAGATAGAAGAGAGACAGAGATCGACATAACTCGCTATTAAAAGCCGACTCTAGACCGTAAGTAGCCATACAGCTCTCAAACTAATCTGGATCACCATATACGACCTCCTATTGGTCCGACTTGTGGTTGATTATTTGGTCGGAGTATCGGTAACGTGTGAGGGTCGAACCCAATGGAGAGGTCGCGACCAGTGGTATTTTTTGTCGGAGTAAGCGGGGAGGTCGAACCAATGGGAGGTTCGACCAATGGCATTTTTGTCGGAAACTAATGGGAGGTGTCGACCAATGGGGTGGTCGGACCAATGGGCAGTTCCCGCGTGCTCATGAGAGATGGCCTACACCCTACTGGGTTAGGCGCCTCAATTATTGTCGAAAAACATAGATAAGGTGCTTGTGCCAAGCGTGACTCATCCACCCACAGCACGCTGGGTTGCAGGAGCTTAGTAAACCTGCTAGCAACATGATAGTTTATGTTGCAGAGTCTAAAACAGCTGATGTGTTAGCTGAACCGATATCTTTTCGCACCAAATTCTTTGTTAACCGGCTCTCCTCTCTGAAAATCAGCTTTACCCATATGTCGTGTTACGGTCTGGTGCCTGGGCTCGTTGCTGTCGATTCGATGAAGCTACACCACGCGAGCGAGGCCAGGCGAGCCAGTGACGTCGAGAGTAACCGCTGCTGGCGTGACGCCGCGGGCACTCCACACAATGACCGCCTTAGAGCTAGTAGTGTTACCGGACTCCGCTGAAAATAATAAAATGGAAGCACCTCAAAAATAGAAGTGAACATAAGGTCGCTTTCATCTAAATCGCTCTTGGTCCATGGATCTAATTATGGAAAATAAAAATGGACATACTGGCTCTGTGAAACCTGGTTAAAACCAGATGAGTAGCCCTAAATGAACTAGCCGTAAATGAAGCTACTCATGCCCAATTACTGTTAGCACCAATTAATCACAGAGGTAGCTAAGAAAGGTGGTGGAGTAGCCCTGATATCTAATTCTAGAGGCTTAATTTAAAGGCCAAAGAATAGATATATATTCAGATCCTTGTGTCAGGTGCTTGCACGTTCTGCACCTCAGCTCCCCGAGAAGAGAAACGAGTTCCACAATTTTTCTTTTTTGGCTGATGGAGTATAGATAGCACAAATACGATCAATACGTGACCCACAGGACCGTATTTCACTCCTTATTGATGAGAGTTTTCTGAGTTTGCAGCTGATCTGGCTACATATTCAACAATATTTTGCTAATTGAGATTTCCAACATTCATGTGAATAATAACCATTTTGGATGGCCCCCGCAAGGGTTTTCTGTCCCATTACAGATACGCTTGGCTTTCAACACAGCTGTCAGTTAACCCCAGCACCCAACCCACCCCCGTCGGTGGAAACACGCTGGATGACTCCGTTTTGAACCGTGGTGTAGATATTTCCACTATGTGGTCTCTTCCTACACCTCAGCTTTATCAGACACATTTTTTGTCTTACTTACTTCCTGCTGTGGTGTATCCTGCCCTTGCGACGATCAGCAAGCTAACTTTCAGCGATGTCGCCACATCACACCTTGCAAACTATTACAGCAATGGCAGTGATCCAAGTTACCTGGTTCACTTTGCACCTCTGTTGTAACTATAGTGGTTCTCTGTGGAGTGCCTTACTGTTGACTCAACATTGCCCTTGTCTGCTGCAATCGATTGCAGCGTTGCTTCCGCTCGTAATTTAAAAAAACGAACATTGAAAAAACCAGCTCCCTGGTTTAATGCAGAAACGCACACTCTGAAAGAGAGCTGCAGGATCCTTGAACGCAAATGGCGCTCGACTAAACTTGAAGGTCTTCCATCTTGCATGGCACACAGTCTGCTCTCTATCTTAGGGTTGCGTGACTATTTGCCAGGAATACGCCTACTTTTCCAGTGTCATCAACCTAAATAGAAACAATTCCCAAGTTTTCTGTTTGACACGGTTGAAGGAGTCTCACTCAAAACAGACTCAGACAACAGGCTCCTCAGACGTTGGCAGGTGATTTCGAGCCTGGTTTCTACAGGAATCCGTGAAAAAGACTATCGGACGCCTTAACTCAAATCCGTGGGATTCATTACGAGAGGACAATCGCCGATTTCCGTAGTATGCGCACGGACACACATCCCCGTTTCAACGAGCGAGTCGACCTAGTCACACAGGGATCAATGACATATTATATATATATATATATATATATATAGTATATATATAGTAGTATACTATATATATATATATATATATATTAGTTATATATATATACGTATATATATATCATATATATGACATATATATATACATATATATAATACATATATATATATATATATTCTTACCTATTATGTCACGTGATTTACGTGCTCATGCGCACAATCCGTTTAATCTATTGACTCGTCGTCCAGAGCCACGGTTGCACTTTTTCGTCTTCCACAGAACGGAAGGTCAATCCATTCATTTTGAGTTAAGCTCCCGTGGTCGACTCGCTCGTTGAAACGGGGATGTGTGTCCGTGCGCATATTATGGAAATCGGCGTGTTTCTGTAATGATCCCACGGATTTTGAGTTAAGCGTCCGTAGTCATTTCATGGATTCCTGTGAGACCAGGTTGGTGAATTCATGGATTTCTTTGAGAAATAGATTCAATCAATCAGAGAGGATATTGATGCCTGCCGTGCGGCCTGTCCTATACATCCTGTGGGGCAGGATGGGGTCCTGCCCTAGTAGGATGGGGAATTCTGACGCAACTCTCTTGGAGTTTCAAGGCAATTCCCCTGGTGGAACCTGAAAGGGTGATAAAGGCATCGAGAGCCAACAACTATGTATGTTGGATCCTTCTCGGAGCTTCTTCCCACAGTGGGGGCCTGGCAATCCTCTCGCTATAGAATCTTTCGCTTCACAGGATTGTTTCTTCTAATATTTCAAGCTGCGGTTGATAAAACCGCTACTCAAAAAGCCTGGCCCTAGATCTGAAACTAGTCAGAAACTATCGGCCTATATCAAACCTACCCTTCCTGTCCATAGGGTACAGAAAAAGTGATTTGTAGCAAAGCAAATCGAGGAACAATCAGTTTGAACCTTTCCATCGGGGTTTCAGGGATTTTCCAACTCAACTAGAAACTGCTGTTACAAGAGTTTGTAAATGACATCCTTTCTTGCCTTGGATAAAAATACAAGCTCAATGCTTGTGCTGCTGGAGATCTAAGCGCTGCGTTTGACACGATCGACCACAGCCCTTCTTCATTCACATCTTGAGCACTATGTTGGTTTCGGGGGTACAGCTCTTGGTTGCTTTCAATTCTACTCACAGATAGAACCCAATTTGTGCTGCTTCATGAGGGTTCAGAATCAAAGCTATTGCAAATACGCTTTGCGCTACCACAAGGGTCAGTCCTTGGTCCATTACTTTTTGCAATTTACTGGCTTCTTTTGGGCGACGTTATCCGGCAGCTTCGGGAATTAGTTTCCACTGCTAGCGCGGATGACACCCAACAGCTCTTCATTCCTGTCAGATTCCGGGAACTCGGCCGAGATTCAGAGGTTGAGTCCTGTGTCTGGCTTGCGGTGAATGGCTGGATGTCACAAAACTTCCTACAGCTTAACACCGGGAAGGACAGAGCTGAATAATTTATCGGCTCGAAGCGGGACCGTGAGAGAGTTTTGAGGATGTCTGAGACAACTGGTTCATGCATTTGTTTCGTTCAAGGCTGGATTATTGCAATGCACTGTTTCTCGGATTACCGAAACTCTACCACAAAAAAGTCTACAGCTTGTACACAGAATGCTGCAGCTAGACTGCTGACCAGAAACGAAGAAGGTTGATCATATCACACTTTTCCGTTCTAATTTCACCATTCTGTTTTTTTCTAGTGTGTTGCGGTGACTGGACTGGATGCCTGGACTCTCCTCATGGATAACCGGCCAGAACTCCATCACCATTTTCAATATGATGTGCATGTATTTACCTGTATATGTCAATTATGGCACCCATTGCACTCCTGACCATATCCCTGGAAGAAGGGATCCCCTGCTATGCGTTTTCTTCTCAAGATTTCTTCCTTGCTAATTTCAAGGGAGTTTTTTCTTGCCCGTGCGGGGGCTTGGGTAAAGGGGGGTGTCATAAATATTTGGCCTGTTAAGCCCTTTGAGACTGTAATGGTGATTACGGGCTATACAAATAAAATTTAATTGAATTGAAATAAAATAAAATTGAATTATGTAAGTTAAATTATCTCCACATAGGCGACATACATCGTTAATGGTTTTTTGTGGCGTTTGGAATTGAGCCATTTCTGACAGCCTCTGAACGTCAAGAAGTTCCGTCAAAATAATTTCCCTAGGGCTTAGCCCCGCCCTAGACGATTGTGATTGGTTTAAAGAAATAAAAACAGGCCCGCCCAGTTTCCCAACGGATAGACGGCTCAAGGTAGCGTGTCTCCAGACCATTCTACTTGCTGTAGTTTGGTCTGGCTTTGCAAGACTAGTTCTGGAATGAAGTAACAAAGCTTTGTCCCTTTTTCCGAAATCCGTCTCTTTAATTAACAATTATCCCAAATATCACATATATCACATATAAATCAAAACTATTCCCTGGCTAAAGTGCATGTTCAAATGTCAATTGTCCCTTAGTAGGTTCCTTGTTAGAAATAAAGGGCGTTCCTCTCTACTCTTAATTCACGTTACAATAAAATACACAACTTCTTATTACAATTCATCAAAAATCACCACTCTTTTTTGTCAAAATTCACCTAAGCTAAAGGTTGAAGGCCTGGTTTTCAGCTTATTGGCTGGTTATTTTTAAAGCTACCTCACATAGTGCAATTTAATAGTTTTGTTCCTATATAATAAATAAAATGTTAAACTTAAATATACTTTGGCTTTACACCCCAATAACACGTCATTTAAAAGACTGTACTCCCATTTACGACATCGACTTCCGCACCAGGGCCCCCATGTGTGATTGGAACCCGGCCGCTCTCCGCGATGTCTCTTCCTTACAAGGGCTGGCTGGGTACATCAAGGATGAGCTGGTTGCCTACGACCCGCCATCATCTCTGGAAGCTCTGATCGAGCTTGCTACCCGCCTCGACCTCCGAATCCAGGCTCGCAGGAGGGAGAGGTGCTCTGAGGCTCCGCCACGCGCAGCCCTGTTCGCCCATGGTTCCCGGCAACCCCCGCCTTTCTACCGCAGACCCCAACCGCTCACCTGAGAATGGGAAATCCGGAGCCAATGCAGCTGGGTCGCACCCATCTTTCCCCGGAGGAGAAGGAGAGAAGACGAGGCAGAACCTCTGCCTGTACTGTGGTCAGCCTGGACACTTCGCCGATCATTTGCCCGGGAAGATCCAGAGCTCACCAGTAACCAGAGGCATACTGGTGAGCTCCATCTCAGACTCTCTGCCTCTTCTCACAAGACCCACTCTCTCTGGTGAGCTCCTGTTGCCCTCCGGTTCCCATCCTATAACCGCACTTGTCGATTTCAGGGGCAGACGAGAGCATCATGGATCGGTCCCTTTGCTCTTCGGCTGGGACTCCATCCAGAGAGACTGCCAGTGCCGATCTCCGCAGAGCCCTGGATGGACACGGCGGCTGGGGAGGGTAACTTCCCGGACAAATCCTGTGTACATGCTCCTGCCTGGAGGCCAACAGGGAGAGACCATTCAGTTCATGCCTCCTGCCCACACCCAACCAGCCGGTCATCTTGGGTCACTCCTGGCTTCGCAGACACAACCCCATCATCGACTGGTTCACCTGCTCCATCCGAGAATGGGGAGTCGCCTGTCAGCAATCCTGTCTCAGGATCTTTTCACCGTATCCTGTTGCTCTCGCTCCTGCTCCAGCCTCGGACGTTTCCGGGGTCCCTCCATTTACCATGACCTCAGAGAGGTCTTCAATAAGGCCAGGGCCACCTTGCCCCCTCACTGTCTCTACGACTGTGCCATCGACCTGCTTCCGGGCACTTCACCCCCCAAGGGAAGTTTGTTCTCCCTCTCTATTCCTGAGCGAGGGGCCATGGTGGACTATATCCAGAGTTCCCTAGCCACTGGGATCATCCGACCCTCCTCGTCACCGGCTGGAGCCGGGTTCTTCTTCGTGGACAAGAAGGACAAGTCCCTGAGACCCTGTATCGATTATCGAGGCCTGAATAACATCACAGTGAAGAACTGCTATCCTCTTCCACTACTCTCCTCTGCCTTTGAGCTGCTCCAGGGGGCAACGGTCTTCACCAAACTCGACCTGAGGAACGCCTACCACTTGGTCCGTATCAGAAGAGGGGAGACGAGTGGAAGACGGCCTTCAACACACCAATTGGGGCATTACGAGTACCTCGTGATGCCTTTTCGGCTTGACCAATGCCCCGGCAGTCCTCTTCAAGCGCTAGTCAACGACCTGCTGCGGGACATGATTGACAAGTTTGTCTTTGTTTATCTGGATGATATCCTAATTTTCTCCCGCAATCTCGTGGAACACGTCACCCACGTCCGCTCAGTTTCTTCCGTCGCCTCCTGGACACCTCCTTGTTCGTCAAAGCGGAGAAGTGTGCGTTCCATGCTCCCTCTGTCACCTTCCTAGGATATATAATCGCTAAGGACAGCCTTCAGATGGACCCAGCCAAGGTCTCTGCAGTGACATCCTGGGCTACCCCGGAGACACGCAAGCAGCTGCAGCGTTTCCTGGGGTTCGCCAACTTTTATCGGCGTTTCATCCGAGGGTTTTAGCTCCATCGCCTCCCCCCTCTCGGCCTTCACCTCACCCAAGGTTCCTTTCCGTTGGTCTGACGCTGCAACAAGAGTCCTTCGAAGCCCTTAAGACCCCGCTTTCATCACCTCCCCCATCCTCCAGATCCCCGAACCCGAACGTCAGTTCATTGTGGAGGTGGACGCATCTGGAGTGGGAGTAGGGGGAATCCTCTCCCAGCGTTCATCCTCCGACCAGAAGGTCCACCCGTGTGCATTCTTCTCTCGCCGCCTAAACCCCCCCGGAGAGAAAATTTATGATATTGGGAACAGGGAGCTTCTGGCGGTGAAGCTGGCCTGGAGGTGGAGTGGCGGCACTGGCTGGAGGGAACCAGGGGTTCCGTTCCTGGTTTGGGACTGATCACCGTAACCTGGAGATTATATCCGAACCACCAAGAGACTAAACTCCAGACAGGCCCGCTGGTTTCCTTTGTTTTTTTGACCGGTTTAATTTCACCCTGTCCTATTCGCACTGGCTCTCGGAACACTTAACACCAGATGCTCTTTCTCTCAACAGTTCCCCGAGTCCCCTGATGAGACGGCTGAATCCTCCACCATTGTCCCAGCCTCCTGCCTTGTCGCTGCCTGTCACCTGGGAGATTGAGGAAGAAGGGTAAGGGCCGCCTCCCCTTAATCTGCCCGCCCCCAGTTCCTGGCCCCCAACGCGCCTCTTCGTTCCAGCCCTCCCTCCGCTCCGACGTGCTCCAGTGGGGTCACGCTTCCCGACTCCACCTGCCATCCCCGGCATCCAGCGGACCCCAGGACTTCCTGCGACGGCGCTTCTGGTGGTCGTCACTGGAGGAGGATGTTCCGGGGCTTCGTCAATGCATATGCCCCGTGTGTAAACCAGAGTAAGACCTCTCGGCCGCCCCCCGGCTGGCTTCCTGCACCCCCTGCCCATCCCCCATCGTCCCTGGTCGCACATCTCTCTGGACTTCGTGACCGGTCTTCCCGCGTCCAAGGGCCACACTGTCGTCCTCACCCTTGTGGATCGGTTTAGTAAGCTGGCACATTTCATCCCCGTTACTAAACTCCCCTCTGCCAGAGAGACGGTGGACCTGCTCCTCCACCACGTCTTCCGCCTCCATGGGTTAACCATCGATGTCGTCTCTGACCGGGGGCCCCAGTTCACCTCGGCCTTCTGGAGGGAGTTCTGCAGCCTAGTCCGGGGCTAACGTCAGTCTTTCTTTCCGGCTTTCATCCCCAGTCCAAATGGACAGACCGAGAGGGTTAATCAGGACCTGGAGACCACCCTTCGATGTCTTGGTGAACCGCAACCCCGGCCTCCTGGTCTGAACAACTGGTATGGGTAGAATATGCGCATAACACCCTCACCTGTTCATCCACCGGTCTCTCTCCTTTTCAGTGCGCCTACAGGTACCTGCCACCCCTGTTCCCTGACCTGGAGAAGGAGTCTTCCTGCCCCTCGGCCAAAGCCCTGATCCGTCTCCTCTGCTCCCGCCGCCGTGGACGTGGGGTCCAGTATCTGGTGGACTGGGAGGGGTACGGTCCAGAGGAGCGCTCCTGGATCCCAGCTCGCTTCATCATGGATCCTCGCCTCATCTCTGACTTCCACCGATCCCAGCCTGACCAACCTGCCCCGTCCTCCAGCCCGCCCGCTACGGTTTCCACCAGCGAGTGGTTCCTTCCTGACCGGGCGGCGGGGAGAAGGGACTTCCGGATGCCGCGTCCTCCTCCTCTTCGGAGGACGCGCATCTCTGAGGCCTCGGAGGAATTCTAACCCTCCTCCGGGCCCCCTCCCACCCTCCCTGTTTCGTATGGATTTTGACGGTCTAGGAGCCGTCTCTCCTCTCTTGCCGCAGGCGCGGGGTACTGTTCATGATCATCCGCCCCTGGTTTCTCTCATTCCACTTTGCCTGCCACCCTGATCACTCCCCAATTAACCCAACCACCTTCACCCTGTGTTTTCCCTATATCAGTCCTTCCCTCCCAAACATTCCCTGCCAGATTGTCTCTTGTGTTTCACAGTGCTTTCCCGCAATTCAGATCCTGACCTACCACCGATCATGCCTGCTCTCTGATCCCTGCCTGTCTGACTCTCCTGCCGGTTCCTGATCCCCACTTGTCTGACTATCCTGCCTGCTCTCCGAGCCCCGCCTGTCTGACTCTCCTGCCGGTTCCTGATCCCCGCCTGTCTGACTATCCTGCCTGCTCTCCGACCCCTGCCTGTCTGACTCTCCTGCCGGTTCCTGATCCCCGCCTGTCTGACTATCCTGTCTGCTCTCCGAACCCCGCCTGTCCGACTCTTCTGCCGGTTTTCTGATCCCCCGCCTGTCTGACTAATTCTGCCTGCCGATCCTGAGCCCGAATAATACGATTGAAACCGTTCCACGCTCGTCGCCAGTCTGTGCACTTGGGTTCAGCTAAACGCTCACATTACACTGAACTACAATGGTTGACAGGTCTGCCCAACCGACAGGCTAAGCATATAGCTATAACACATCATATAAACCCTTTTCTTATACTATATAAAATATTCTATCATAACGTCATCAACCTCTTAATCACATGAAATATATTATTAAACATTTATGTCAGGTGTTCAGGGCCAACGTAAACCCAAATCATGCTCTAACGATGTGTGTGTTGCCGCCAATAATATTCTCCTCGAACGACAAACTGCCATTTTACACAATAGCCGTTTGGCGCGAAACAAAGGACTTTTCAAAAGTTCATAACTCGACATTACAGGACTTAAAACTGTACCCAAAGTGTATCAACCTATTTATAATATGTTCCGATTCATGAAGATAGTTATTTGTGTGATTTTCACGGTGTACAAACCTGAAAAACAGGTAGACGTTAGTACGGGAATGAAGCAACGAAGCTTTGTTCCCTTTTTCCGAAATCCGTCTGGCGAGGAACCGGAAGTGGCCATCGTCAACCATAGAATCCCGGCCTGTAACACACTTTGGTTCCGCCTTTCCATTCCCCAGTACTAATGCTTTGTCTCACAACAAATAGCCTACTTACTCCCGGTCCCCACAACAATATTAGACCGTAATAATTAGCGATAACTAAGTACTCAAAAATATAAATTAATGATCACCAATTTTACATATAAACTCTTTATCTTAAATCGTGGTCTGGTTTTGAGTGTACCACATGAACATCATTACAACTTTGGACTTTAACTACAATACTGTGTCCTCGTTGTTCTTTCAATACCCCCCTTACAGGGGCGTAACACACACACACACACACACACACACACACACACACACACACACACACACACACACACACACACACACACACACACACACACACACACACACACACACACACACACACACACACACACACACCGTACAAACACACGCAAACATGCACACGCGCACACACACACACACACACCCACAAACAAACACACTCGAAAATAACATCAGCTTGTTTTAATTTTAACATCAACCGCTAGAGGGCGCCAACGGGCAGTATTCGCCGTGCGTCATCAGAATGCCCATGCTGCGTAATTGCCTCCATCACTTTTTGCTCATTGATACACACACCGCTCATTAAACATTGCTGTGTGGAGTGATTCATTGGAAAATCGTACACCCAATTTAACTGTATATTCATTATTAAATCCGTGATGGATCTGTTTATAACTCTGATAACTCTCTCTATAACCCTTGCCAACTCTGAGTCTGATGATAACTAATTAAATAACTAACTCCTTAAGGAAGTTGATCTGTTTTTGTGTTTGTGTCCACCTCCTGTCTATTAGTGTGCTGAATGTAGGTTTGTGTGTGTGCATTATGTGTCTGTGTGTTTGCAGGAGTGTGTGTGTGCGTTACGTGTGTGTGTGTGTTTGCAGGAGTGTGCTTGTGTGTGTGTGTGTGTGTGTGTGTGTGTGTGTGTGTGTGTGTGTGTGTGTGTGTGTGTGTGTGTGTGTGTGTGTGTGTGTGTGTGTGTGTGTGTGTGTGTGTGTGTGTGTGTGTGTTGTGAGAGAAATCAGGGGTTATCAGTACAGGCTCCGAGCAGAGGGCTCTTCTAAGGGTACCGATTGCTCTCTCTGCTGCCTCAGACCACGTTACCCGGTTTGGCAGGGCCTTCCGGGTCAGATCATTTAGGAGACTAGCCAGAGTGGCGAAGCCGGGGTTAAACCTCTGGTAGTACCCGTCGACCAAGAAACGATTTCATCTGTTTTTTGGGGGTGGGGCGGGGCTAGTCCCGGATGGCTGCAATCTTGCTCTCCAGGGGTCGGACTTTCCCCCGTCCTATTTGGTAACCCAGGTATGACGTCTCCTCCAGACCCAGGCAGCACTTGGCGGAGTTGGCTGTGAGTCCGGCCCTCCTCAACTCCCCCAGGACCACCCGCAGCTGTCGGAGGTGGACATCCCAGCTGGCACTCTGGATGATGATGTCGTCGCTATAGATGGCTGGGTACGCCTGGTGAGGCCGAAGGAGCTGGTCCATCATCCTCTGGAACGTGGCGGGTGCGCCGTGGACGCCGAATGGGAGGACCACAGTCTAGACCCCCCAGGGTCGCAAACACCGTTTTCTCCCGAGCGGTTCTGGTGAGCGGCACCTGCCAGTACTCCTTGGTGAGGTCCAGGGTGGTGAGGTAGCGGGCGGTGCGGAGCCGCTCAATCAGTTCATCGACCCTGGGCATGGGGTAGGCATCGAAGTCCGAGGCCTCATTGAGTCTCCGGAAGTCATTGCAAAATCTGAACGTCCCATCAGGTCTGGGGACCAGGACGACGGGACTAGACTAGGCGCTGCGTGACTCCTCTATGACTCAGAGCTGGAGCATTCTGGCGACCTCCTCCAGGATAGCGTTCCTACGGGCTTCCGGGACTCGGTAGGGGGGGGATGCGCAGCGGGATGCCTGGGGCCGTCCTTATGTCGTGTTGTGCCAATGTGGTCCTACCTGGTACTTCCGAGAAGACAGCCTGGTGTTGAAGGATGACATCTTCAAGATCCTGCTTCTGGGCGGGGCTGAGGTCGTCTCCCACAGGGACCACTGGTATGTCGCACTGGATGGCCAGATCCAGGGGAGCCGGTACTGGTGGGAAGGTATCCGACCGCCGCTGCTTCAGCAGGGTGATATGGTAGAGTTGGGTAGGTTTGCGTCTCCCGGGCTGCCGTACCTGGTAGTTCACCACCCCACCCTGTTGATGACCTCGTAAGGCCCCTACCACTTGGCCAAGAATTTGCACTCCGCCGTTGGAATGAGCAACATGATCAGGTCTCTGGGCCGAAATATGCGCAGCTGGACACCCCTGTTGTAGACCTGGGCCTGGGCCTGCTGGGCCTGTCGGAGGTGGTCCCGGACGATGGGCCAGAGCTGCGCCATGCGGTCCCTCACCTGCTCCGCGAGGTCCATCATTGTGTGATGGGGGGATGGCCGACTCTCCCACGCCTCCTTGGCGAGGTCGAGGAGTCCCCTTGGTCTTCTCCCATACAGCAACTCGAAGGGTGAGAATCCCGTAGAGGCTTGGGTACTTCGCGGACGGCGAATAGTATGTGGGGCAGGAGAGGGTCCCAATTCTTCCCGTCTGTATCCATGACCTATTTTAGCATCTGCTTGAGGGTCTTATTGAAGCATTCCACGAGTCCGTCGGTCTGGGGCTGGAGGAGGCTAAGCAGTTGTTTCATCACATGGGACATAAAACAGGACCCCTGGTCTGTTAGGACTTCTCTGGCTATCCCTACCCGACTAAATAGCAGCATGAGCTCCTTAGCTACAGCCTTGGCGGTGGCAGCGCGGAGGGGCAGGGCTTCAGGATACCTGGTGGCGTAGTCTATCAAGACAAAAATATATCTTTGACCCCGGCTGGCCTTCTGGAGCGGCATGACAGTGTCAAGTGCTATCCGGTCGAATGGTACCCAAATAATTGGCATGGGGATCAGAGGGTTTGGGGCCGAGGGTCTCGGGGCCGTACACTGGCATTCAGGGCATGTCTGACAATACCGGCCGACGTATCCTTTCCCCTGAAATCCTTTTCCTGGTTTTATCCATGCCTAAGTGGGCCCCTGACAGATGGAAGTGTGCCATGAACATTACCTTGCTAACATACGGGTGGGGTACCGACAGTTGTTCGTTCACCAGTGAAGTTCTGTTCGTCACCCCCCCCCCCTTCTCTACTACCCGATACAGCAGACCCCCCTTGGTGCTGAAGTGAGGGTGTGGCAAGCAACTCACGAGTGAGTTTGGCTATCATGGGCGAGGACGTGGCTCATCGTCCTGTAGTTGGGGCTGTTGAACTGTCTGGGTCGATCCATTCCTCCACCCCCCCCCCCCCCCCCCCCCCACGGTTGGGTAGAAATCCGAAAACTCGGTGAGAGGGGAGCTCTCGGAGTCAGTCACCCTGTGGGCCGGTCTGCTCGGTAGTCGTCAGGGTATCCGCAGTGTCCAGGGGTGGTCCCGTAGATTCACGTGGGCTGGGGTACCCGGTGGGGTCCGTCCCCCTCGGTCCCGTGGTCCCCCACTGAGCCCCATAAGCGGGTCGGCTGGTTCGTCCGTGCCGTAATGGCGGGTCCTGCAGTGATTAGGAACCCGGGACGGGGTTGCACAGTCTGTGGAATATGGGGCAGTCCCTGCCGATGAGTAGGGGTACGGGGAGGTGGGGCACGATCCCGGCCCGTGCCGTAAACACCCCTCGGGGGGTCCCACAAGTCTCATACGTGCTGGTGTCCCCATGCACACAGGCAACCTCTATTGGCTCGCCTCGCCGTCCTCCCGCTAGGTCTGGGCGCAGGAGGGTCACTATGCTGCCGGTGTCCATGAGGGCCTTTGTGTCTTTATTCCCTACCCGCACGGAGACAGTTGGGGCCCCGGGCTTCTGATGTGCCCAACAGGTGGCCAGGAGACGCGGTCCTGACCGGCAGCGAAGGCCGAAGGCTTGGATACATCCCGGTCTCCGGGACACTGTTGGGCTAGGTGTCCCGTCTGTCCGCAGCTGAAGCCCCGCCTATCCTCTTGGGGCTCCAGGGAGAGGGTCAGTGGCCTCGGTGGGGGGGATTGCTGCGAGGAATTCGGTCCTCGTCTGTCCTTTCGTGTCTCGTGGGTCGCAACGGGTCCCGGACGCTGAAACTCAGCTGTTGTGCCACCGGCCAGTTCTCAAGTTGCCGGACCAACTCGCACGCCGTGTCGGGG
>OLKM01002063.1:12500-49244 GCA_900291075.1 Melanogrammus aeglefinus | reverse complement strand
CCCACCCTGCCCTCGCTTCCCAGCCCCTCAGAGAGCATAATGCACCACCTGGCCTCACGTTCTACCCCACCCCCCAGCCACCACAAACACACGTCTCTCGCGCTATCTCTCTCTCCCCTCTCTCGCCCTCTCTCTCTCTTTCATACTATCTCTCCCCTCTCTCGCGCCCTCTCATTCTCTCTCTCTCTCTCTCTCTCTCTCTCTCTCTCTCTCTCTCTCTCTCTCTCTCTCTCTCTCTCTCTCTCTCTCTCTCTCTCTCTCTCTCTCTCTCTCTCTCTCTCTCTCTCTCTCTCTCTCTCTCTCTCTCTCTCTCTCTCTCTCTCTCTCTCTCTCTCTCTCTCTCTCTCTCTCACACTAATTGGCCTCATGTTCGTATTGAGATTCTCTCGATCCATGCTCAGTGCTCAGTGGCCTAATCGCTCAAAGGAGCGCTCACGCAAGTCGTCAATTATCCCATAAGTGTTCAAGGAGAAACATTGGCGCGCGCGCGTGTGCGTGTGTGTGTGTGTGTGTGTGTGTGTGTGTGTGTGTGTGTGTGTGTGTGTGTGTGTGTCTGTGTGTGTGTGGTGTGTGTGTGTGTGTGTGTGTGTGTGTGGATGGTGTGTGTGTGTGGTGTGTAAAGCGCATTCAGATGGACAAGGACACATTAAAACGCAGGGAAAATGGAACGTATGACTTTCTGTTAAGCCGAGGGCAATCCGACACACGCACACACACACACACACACACACACACACACACACACACACACACACACACACACACACACACACACACACACACACACACACACACACACACACACACACACACACACACACACGCACATACACGCAGGCACACACGCAAAACCGTCTGACAAGGCAGAGGCGGGAAATACATTTGAGGTCTGAGGTCCCGTTCTTGCGGTTTGGATTTGAACCAATCAGGGTGCGTTGAGGAGAGATTTGGTTTCCGTTTGTTTGCGTATAATCCGTGCGAGAGCGGTGCAATGTTGTTCACGTTGGAGATTAAAGATTTTGATTTTCAATTAGAAATATAACTTCTATTCTCGACCCTTGCCAACTCTTTTTTTTACTACGAAACTCATCCAATACTACTTTCTGTGTAGTATTTTCTGTGTAGTAAATCGAATACCCTCGATTTCCCTTGTAGGGGCCCTATTATGCCGCCAGATGTGAGCGTGATTAGCCGTCACATGCCGTTTGAAACTCTGCCTCTTCCTGTGTTTTCGTGACATCATAAGTGGGCGTGTCCACTTAGACGCACACTGGATAGGTCAGTCTACCAGTCTACCCAAATGGACCGTAGCATCCGTCAGACGTCTGGGTGGACACGCCCACTTGCTATGTGACTAAAACACAGAAAGATGCAGAGTTTTAAACGGCTTGTAACGGTGATGTAATAGGGGCCCTTTAAACAAATATAGAGTGTAGTGTGCTGGCATTTAATGTACGCACTTATTGTATGTTGTACGTCCTGGAACTTAATATACGGGAGAGCCGGGTCGACTTAAACACTTTTCAGTTAAACGCCTTTTTCAAAGATGACGTCACGTATGCAAATAATTTCATCATGTGATCAACAACTCACATGTGTATTCTCTTAGTTACAAGTGTAATTTAATACATATGTTGGATGATCGACTTGTTTTTTGACCTTAAACGTAAGTTGACGCCTAGTCGGGACGTTTGAGACACATGCGGGACGAATGATACAGCATGTTTTAAACTGAAAATATTGACCTTACTCCCGTTTTTATGCAACATACCAGACAACATATATTAGTGTACTTTCATTGTTACAATTTCACATAATTTCCCATAATATAAATAGGTCCAAAAATATTTTTGTCCTGTGAGTAATTGTCAAGATGCACATTTAGATTAAAACTCACCTTTCTTCATTTATACCAGTTGGACGAGTACATTTTCATTTAATTCACTTATTTCCCTGTGCTAAGTCATGTTTAGGGATACATAGTTGAACATCCTGTTATTTATTTTAAACAAACTGGTGACGTGGGGGACGTTTGAAACAAGTGTTTCAATCGTCCCGACAGCGACTACTGGCACTTAAACCGTTTTTGCCTCTTAACTTCAAAACTCTGACACTGCACACTTTAGGACATGTTTAATTATAATAATAATAATACATTTTATTTGTTGGCACCTTTGAAAAACCCAAGGTCACCTTACATGTAAGAAATGAGACAAAAGACAGGTATAAATACAATAGCACATAGATGAATACATACAAAGAAAATACAGTGTGGCTAGAAACATAGATAAGGTGGATAAAATGGTTAGGGGACAGAGTGTTATAGGGAGTAGGATAATTTAAAAAGGTGTGTCTTGAGGTGTGGGATTTGAAAGGTGTCGATGGAGTCCCAGAGTGCCGTATGTGTAGTGGGAGTGAATTCCAGAGTCTAGGTGCAGAACAGCTAAAAGCCCGAGCACGCAAGTGTTGGTAAGTGAGTAAGAGGGGGTGGAAAGCAGGGCGGCGGATGAGGAACGGAGTGAACGGGGTGGGATATAAGGATGAAGCAAATTAGAGAGATATGGGGGGGCCTGGTTATGGAAGAGCTTTGAATGTTAGGCAGAAAGGAGCTTGTAATGTATACATAACATGAATGAACAGGAAGCCAGTGAAGTTGCATGAGGACAGGTAAATATGATCCGAGGACTTGGTACGGGTGATAATTCTGGCGGCGGTGTTCTGGATAGTTTGTAGGCGGTGGATGAGTTTCTGTGGTAGACCGGTGAGGAGGGAGTTGCAATAATCCAAGCGGGAAGTGACCAGGGCATTAACAAGGATTTCGGTGGAGTGCTGGGTGAGGGAGGGGCGGAGTCTGGAGATATTGCGGAGGTGGAAAAAGGCTGTGCGTGAGATGTTGTTGATGTGGGATGTGTATGAGAGGGTACTGTCCAAAATAACACCAAGGCTTTTAACTGCGGTTGAAGTGGAGACCAGACAGCCGTCAATGAGAATACTGGGGGTGTGTGATTTGGAGAGTGATGATTTGGATCCGATGAGGAGAATTTCACTTTTATTGCCGTTGAATTTTAACTTATTTTTTGACATCCAGTTATTGATGGTTTGCAGGCAGTCGATAAGGGCAGTAGGTGGTGATATAGTGTCCGGTTTGGTGGTGATGTCAATTTGGGTGTCGTCAGCATAGCAGTGAAAGTGGATACCAAAGTGACGGAAGATATTGCCAAGAGGGAGGATATAGATGATAAAAAGTAGGGGACCAAGGACAGAACCTTGCGGAACACCGTGGGGGAGTGGTGAGGGTGATGATCTGGAATTTACTCCTTGAATAAACTGTGAACGGTCAGACAGGTACTAACTCATCGGTCAGACAGGTACTAACTCATCTGTTGTATTGTCATATTATTATGCCATGAAACGAAAAAACACAACTGTTTATTACAAAAAAACTACCGCGCAGAAGATTTTACTTGCCGCACTCAAAAACAGGTTCGCGGGGATAACATTTGATGAAATTTGACGTGAAAGACGGTTTTCGAGGAAATCGCTGTGTTTCAATCGACCCGGCTCGCCCCTACGCACTTATTGTATGTTGTTCGTCCTGGCACTTAAAGTAGGCACTTATTGTATGTTTAACGTCCTTTCACTTAAAAATAGTGTGATTCCGATCTTTGATAAATAAGGGGAATGGGTTAACCTAGTGATTTGAAGTGCTTCGCACTTGGATCTATGAACATCCTTTCTGTACGAACAGCGATATATTGTCGTTTCTCTTTCTTCTGACAAATGTTCTTATTGGGCGTCGCTTTGGATAAAAGCGTCCGCTGAACGCCATGAATGTAAACGTAAGGCCAAATAGAAAAACGCGACCCGACAGCATCTGAGAAAGCTTGAAGCGCTCTGCTGGATCAAAGGTAGAATGACTTTTGATTGTGTTCTCTGTTCTAATCTGTGTGAGATTAGGTCTGTCGGCGTGGCAACGATGACGGCGTCATCAGCAGCCAGCTGTTTCACAATAGAGGAAGGGACGACGAGTCAGAAACTCAGCCTCTAAACCTCACACACACATACATAGGTGTACACACATACATACACAAACAAATATTGAAACATGCGCACAGCGGCACATACACACACATGACTAGCCACGTGAAGGTGTGTGTGTGTGTGTGTGTGTGTTGTGGGGGAGGGGTGAGCATGTCTGCACGTGTGTGTGTGCATGTGTGTGTGTGTGTGTGTGTGTGTGTGTGTGCATGTGTGTGTGTGTGTGTGTCTGATTGTGTGTGTCTGTGTGTGTTTGTAAGTGTGCGTGTATCTGTGTGTGTGTGTGTGTAGGTGTGTGTGTGTGTGTGTCTGTGTGTGCGCGCGTGTGTGAGTGCATGCGTGCGTGTATGGGGGCCTGTGTATGTGTGTGCTTGTCTGCGTCTGTGTGTGTGTGCGTCTGTGTGCTGGCCTTCCAGAATAGACTTAAGGATTTCGCTTCCTCATGGAACATACCGGAATATTCCGTCTCTAGCGGTCTGGGAATTTCATATCCTCAAAACAGGGGCTTTCCTTTGACCTCTTCCTCGTAAACGAATCATCCTTCATCCCAAAACCCTCTGAGCGGTTAAAAACATTTAAACTTAATCGTCTGCCCCGCTGGTTATGAGCTCAAGTCATGAGTTGGCTTAGCTCAGGTGGGAGATGGGATTGACTGGTAACCACCTGATATGCAAACCGGGCAGGTAAGTTTATGGAAAAATGATTGTAAATTCATAAGGAGATAGAGAGGGACACAACACAACATGTTTACCTGTTAACCTTTCTGGTTGATGAGGAAGTCTTCTCAAGGCTAAAGCCCTAAGCAGACGTTAATTCAATATTGAGTGTTGAAATGTTTGTCTTTTTTTTAAAGAATCTTCATAGAATATAATCATTTTTATCGTCATTCCCATGCAGTACAGCGAAATTAAAAGTCATCCAGGCCTTGGATTTAGAACTGCAACATTGTTTATATACAAGACAGGTAAAAAAAAGATAAGCATAACAAATAAAAATCAAATATACAATTAACAAGTAAAGATGAAATATTGAGACTAATAAGAAAAGCAGCTGAGGTCAACTGCATTAAACAGTAGGTGTTTTTATCTTAAACAGGCCAGTAGCGATTTAGCACGATGCGAAACTAAATCTGTTTAGAATTGGATTAGGATTGAAATCCCCTTTGGGAAATTTGTTTCAAAGAATTGAATCTGAGCATTTTCGAGAATCCGTGGAAGAAAAAATCACAGAACTTGTAAGCCATAAGTTTTACTGCTATTCCTTGGAGATGTCTCAACACAAGACCTGGACAAAAGATAACCCTCATAAATCATAACTTATGAGGGTTATAACTTATTGTGTGATTCATTGAACATTTGTAAGGTATTTTACACAGACAGACTGACAGACAGACAGACAGACAGACAGACAGACAGACAGACAGACAGACAGACAGACAGACAGACAGACAGACAGACAGACAGACAGACAGACAGACAGACAGACAGACAGACAGACAGACAGACAGACAGTGGTCAGCAGGTTGAACCAGCCGTCATCACACCCACTTTGGGAGAGATCTCCTCCCAAGATATACTTTATTTTAGTCACTTCACTTTACTTGGCTTTAGTTAAACATTTGCTTTTATTTAATATAGCTTACAATAATGTGTTATTACATTATGCTGTTCGTTAGACACATGTTAAAAGGCAAATCTATAATTACAATAATTTATATTTAAATATTTCGTATTTTGTGTATTTCGTATGTTCTGTGTGGATTTGTTAGTCATTTTTATTAGATTTATATTTGCATGGATGCCTCCGGCTTGAGTTGCGCAACTCCAAAAGCTAATGGCGCTTGGCAAATCAGTCATCTGCGACGTCTCTAAGTCCACAGCCCTGGGCGGAACTTATGGTATGCTGCCCAGCCCTGCATCTGACATATGGTGGATATTCACTCCTGCATATTTCTTTCTAAAGACACGGATTGGGCCTGGGGCAAGGATTAAACAGTTGATTGGTTTGAATTTAAGTCCCTTCCCCCTCCCCTTCACCCCTTGAGGTTTTTTTTAATTAATACAGGCACCTAGTTCTGTCCCAAAAGTATGAATATATTTAATTTTATGTTTGTGATAAATTTTATTTTGTATTTTATGATTCATACGGAAAAGAGTTAAACATAGGCCTATATACAAATAAGACAACATACAACATTCAACCACGCTCATTCTCCCCCGCCACACGCCACAAATTTGTCACGCCACAAATCTTCGTGAACGCGCTCGCCTGTGCACGGCGACAAATCAAAACTTGTCGCCGGTTTTCTCTTGCGAAAAATTCGCCCGATACGCGTCTCTGCGTTCACTTTTGTATGGAATCTTGTCGCCCCGTCGCGTTTGGTGTGAACGAACAGTGAGAAGAACAATATCTGAGCGCTGCAATGCAGCACTCGGATATAAAATAAAAGGAAACAACCAATAATTTGCGATGAAAGATGAAAAAGAAGTGAGTAAGCAGTAAATGAGGATAGTATTTCAAGTATGGATACGTGTTTCAAGTATGGAAGTACAAGTGGTTCTCTTAACTTGGTTCTTACAAATTTTATATAAAATGCATCGCATCAACGTTTTGGCCATTTTCTTGCGAGATGAGGGCATGACCATTTAAGGCTTAGGTCCGGTAAAATATGGGTTTCATTATGACAAATTCTGATAAAAATGGATTGTGTAACTCAATGAATGCTGGCCAACAGACATTAGCACTTTTACATGCAGCCTGTTAAATAAAACCAATATTTGGTCACATAACCCAAGGTTTATCTGATGAGCCACAGTCTGTTTTTTGTCTAGACAAGCGCAACGGAAAGATTCGGCCTAGGGAAGATTGAGTGGAGGTCATGGGATGGAGAGTATGAATATTACTGTCAGGAGAAGGCACTGTTTTCCGTCTCAAAGACAATCGGAGGGAGACATAATCCTTCTCAATCAAAGTTCTCTTTGTCGTAAGAGTCATTCGATTTCTTATATAATGTGTGTGTGTGTGTGTGTGTGTGTGTGTGTGTGTGTGTGTGTGTGTGTGTGTGTGTGTGTGTGTGTGTGTGTGTGTGTGTGTGTGTGTGTGTGTGTGTGTGTGTGTGTGTGTGTGTGTGTTTGTGTGTGTGTTAATTTATTAACGTCTAATTAGGCCATTCAATGGTCCAGTATGGATGGATGCGCACACACACACACGCACACGCACACGCACATGGCCATATCAATTAACAGTTCTTACATCGATCTGACCAAGGCTATTCTTTTTCTGAACGACTACTCTTAATAGTTTGTAAATCCTAGTAGGCTTATCTAAATTCACAGCATGTTTTAGGCTATTCTTTAAGGCAGGCTATTCTAAATGGTGTGTACATTTAGTTAAATTATAAAACAAGACTAAAGGCTATTTTATTTGCTTTAGCCTTCAGCTAATATTTATATTTGCTGAATATACACTTTCTACAATTTTTTTTTACTTTGCCTCTATTTTTTTTTACTTATTTATTTTATTGTATTACTTCAATGCATTTTTTTTTTACCTTTACCTTTGTTTTCTTTTTTTTCTATTTTATTTTATACGACAGTGTTTCCATGAAAAGTGCTTTATAAATAAAGTTTCCTTGCCTCAGTCTTGGCTACAGTACAGTACAGTGCTCTTTTTATGGTAAACTGTTGTAAAGAGATTGCTAAATCCTAATTAGTACTGATGCTCTCAATTAGCTCTCTCTCAGTAAACGGAGGGGGGAGGGGGGAGGGATAATCTGATTAAGCATGCGATAGCCAAGGTCCAGTACGCGCCTGGGTTTTTCGTCAACCGGAATCCGGGAGAAGTCCCGCTCAAGCGCTAGGATTGGACAGGCAGCCTATCAGTCTAAATTCGCACGCTGCTGATGTGTTCCTCAGTCCTCGGAGGCTCGGACGCCAGACTTCCGAGTCGAAAGTGCAACTCGGAAGGCTGGCGTCCGAGGATTCAGAAACACACCATGACTCCTTACCCTAACCCTAACCCTATCAGAGAAATGGATTTGAATAACGTCAGTTTAATATATATTACAATTTACCTTAAAAAAAAGTTAACTTCCCTGCGGTCAAGTGACGGATTTGAGCCTTTTTGGATTTGATCAGGAATTTGAACCAACCTGATTAGATAATGGTGTGTTACTCCATCCTCGGACGCCATACTTCTGAGTTAAAATTCGAAGTTCTCCCGAGTTCTCCCAGCATTCTTGCGGCATTTCTCAGAGGCACGCCCCCTTTCTTCAACTTTCGGAAATCTGAGAGTAGACCGAGAGCAGTGATGATGCTCTCAATAAAATGGCCGTGCCCGTGAAGTGTTTTTTTTTTTTTGTATTTGTGCCACGTTGGTCATTTTAATGTCAATTTTAAATGCTCTTACACACTTGATTACATTGCTACTTTATTCCGGTCACCAATTTATAGGCTACATTGCATGGTTTTGTTGTGCGTGAAATGTAAAGTTGTGTTGTTTGTTTTCGGGCTGGTTTGCTAAAGAGCTAATGTAGCTAACAATAAACAACGACTACCCTATTTCATGACACAAACACAAAGACGAACAGGAACTCTATAAATGCTTCGAGACCGCGAATGACGTCCAAGTGCAACTCGGATGCCTGGCGTCCGAGGATTCAGCAACACACCATAATCGTTGGCTATCCCCTCAGCAATATTCATGTTTTTCCCAGGTTCCGCCTACAAAAAAACACACTCACGTCCAGTACACCATCTATATTGCGACTCAGTCAATCATTCTTCAGATTCCTCACTTCTCTTTGGTCATATTTGCATTTACACACTTTAATACTTTAATATACTATGTATACTATGTTTAATATACTATGTTTGCATTTTCATTGTATTGTATTATATGCTGTATTTTCCACTACGGCTGTGCTGTGGTTCCTCTCCGGGTGACGAATGAAGTTGTTATCTATCTATGTATCTATCCATGGGCTTCAGTTTGGTTTGAAATGTGCTGGGGACAGAGACACATTCGGAAGTGCATTCAGAAGTGCTGGGGACAATGAGGATGCACTCTTGCAGGTAACTTATTGTATGTCGCTTTGGATAAAAGCGTCTGCTAAATGCCCTAAATGTAAATGTAAATGTAATGAAAGGTTCTGAAAGATGGCCTACCTATGTAGCTAATTACTAATGAATGACATATTACGACATGATGTATGTACTGGGGACAGAGACACATTCGGAAGTGCATTCAGAAGTGCTGGGTACAATGAGGATGCACCCTTGCAGGTAACTTATTGTAAGTCGCTTTGGATAAAAGCGTCTGCTAAATGCCCTAAATGTAAATGTAAATGTAATGAAAGGTTCTGAAAGACGGCCTACCTATGTAGATAATTACTAATGAATGAAATGTAAACTTTCTGGCACGTTTTATGAAGAAAGTGTTTCCAAAAAGCCTTGGACATATGACACTATGTTCTGTCCCCAATGTTGACAGCGTGACATGACATGACTTAGGGCATGACTTTGGCAGTGTAAAAACGCTCAGTGAGAGCGGGCTGTGTCTGAGTAGAACGGCTCCAAATAAGCAACAAAGTCAATAAAGTGTCAATTGTGTTCTCTGTGTTGTTCTCCATTGTTGTTTTGCTAAGCAGCGGACGCTTGGTGATGACGTATTACGACATGACGTATGTGCTGGGGACAGAGACACATTCGGAAGTGAATTCAGAAGTGCCAGGGTACAATGAGGATGCACTCTTGCAGGTAACTTATTGTAAGTCGCTTTGGATAAAAGCGTCTGCTAAATGCCCTAAATGTAAATGTAAATGTAATGAAAGGTTCTGAAAGACAGAGCTAATTACTAATGAATGAAATGTAAACTCTCTGGCACGTTTTATGAAGAAAGTGTTTCCAAAAAGCCTTGGACATATGACACTATGTTCTGTACCCAATGTTGACAGCGTGACATGACATGACTTAGGGCGCACTCACACTAGGCAATCTGCACCTTGCCCAAGCCCGTTTGCCCTCTAAAGTCTAGATCATTCGGCTGTACACTTCGGGGAGGTGTGCTCAGGCCACTTTACAGATGCTAATGAGCTGACATGTGCACACGCACGGATACGCAACTAGAGCTGGATGATGGTATAGTCCATGCGACCCTTCTACCCCATTAAACAATAAACATGGTAGCAAGCGGTTCATGAGTGGGTTCACGTTCGTGCGATAACGAAGTTGAGTGTTTGATCAAAAATCCCCCGTTCGTCACGACGCAGGCTTTCTTGGTTCACTGGAGAAGGCGGGGCTGCGCACGGAGTCTAGATCTCTTTAGAATAATTTGCATACTGCAGAATGTTTTAATTTTTTTATGAATTAATTAAAAAAACTTCAATGTGTGCAGGGTCCAGGAGGGTAAATCGGGGTTCTAACTCAAGCAGGCAATTTACCCCGGGGAGTGTAAATGCGTGGACCTTGCCGCGAAAAAGGCGTGCATAAAACAGCATATTTGGCAGTGTAAAAATGCTCAGTGAGAGCGGGCTGTGTCTGAGTAGAACGGCTCCAAATAAGCAACAAAGTCAATAAAGTGTCAATTGTGTTCTCTGTGTTGTTCTCCATTGTTGTTTTGCTAGCAGCGGACGCTCGGTGATGACGTATTAGAATTTATAATGAGATACATTGTACGGTAATATGCACACTCATTTTGAGTCAATTAATAATACAAAGCACATATTTTACACAGTAGTCCTCTGCATTCCTATAGAAATGTCATAAGCTTTTAAACTGTGGCACTTCCAATCATTCTGTGTAAACTAAGTAAATAAATCCATCCACATACTTTACCCCTAATATCTTCAATAAAGACGTTATAAACAAGCATCAACATATGATCCGCGTTTTCTTACAGTGTGTACATAAAGTGAGTAGTGATGTAAAATAACGTGATTCTGCAGTGGGAGCATTATTTGATAGAGGCATTGGTGATGGTGGTCTATCCACATAGCCTACTGTACCCCTGAAATCTTCAATAAAGAAGTTATAAACAAGCATGTATTTCAGATACTGACCTTTTAACGTGAAATTCGAAGCGTACCTCCTAAGGTTTAATTTCTGCTTTAACCCATCCAGGATTTTTCCCAGAGACAGGAGGTGAAATGATTCTTTCCACCTTTCCCCCATAGCTTTACAAACACAAGTAATTAGAATTAATGTAACACAATATCTTGTTATAACATGACAAGATGTCGTCGCCCCCCTCCCCATCACGGCGAAAACTTTCTCCGCTCCCAGTCCCGTAAAGATAACACATATATCATCTTATTTCTACATTAAGCAGCAAAGCCAGTGTGTACATGCACATATTTACATGCTTACAGTTCAAAATACGCAATGAAAAACATATATGTAAGATACTTGCGCAGTTAAAAACAGGTTTTAAAGAAAATAAAAAGGGGCAGAAATTAATGGTTGCGCACGCAGGAACGCGAATTGGCGGGATCCGCATGCGCATAATCGCTAGGCAGCAGAATTTGATGGTTAACATTTATGGCAGAGCACCGGTATAAAAAGATAAGGCTTCACCAGCGGAGGAGATCGGAGCGCGTCTCCATGTCGCGTCTCCTTGGAGCTGAGATAGGGGCGGGGCTTAGATAGGAGCGGGGCGGGGTATAAAAAGATAAGGCTTCTCCACGCAGCGAGAATCGAGATCGCGACGCGCTCCATGGTCGCGTCTCCTTGGAGCTGAGATAGGGGCGGGGCTTAGATAGGAGCGGGGCGGGGGGTGGCGATGGGGGGAGGGGCGAAGCTGTGGCTGTGGACATGAAGGACTCAGCGCTCAGACGAGCATCACCGAGCTCGCGTGGAGAGCTTTCCTACGCGGACGTGCCCCCCCCCCCCCCCCCCCCCAAACACACACACACACACACACACACACACACACACACACACACACACACACACACACACACACACACACCACACACACACACACACACACACACACACACCACCCCTCCCCCCCCCCCCAACCCCACACACATAGCGAACCACGCGACTGTAGCGAGCGGAACAGATAAGTACATCAAGCTCGTGGTTGGAGGAATCCCTTGTTTTCCCGGGAAGCTGCGCCCGCAGCCTCACGGGGCTGAAGTTTTGGAACAGCTCACGCATTTCTTCCACGCGACAGGTACGTACGTGTCCTCTTCATCCTCGCGTTGTTGTTGTTGTTGCTGTTGTCACGTAACTTGACTTAGACACGATTTGAAGATTCTATTTTCTTTTTTCGTGTGTTTCTGAGTTTGAAAAAGGCATGCAACCTGTTGACCGTTGCATAAGTGACGCGCGTGAGCCAGTTTACCTGAGCGGGAGCGCGGGCGATGCTGTGTGTCTCGCGCCAGCTGATTCCAAGCTCATCGTCGCGTGCGATGCAGCAGGGGCGCACAGATAGTTTTGGGGGCTACCAGCTGAGTCCGCTTCAGCCGCCCCTACATCAAAACAATTTATGAGGCTTATGCACAATTTAAAACAAACAATTTATTGTTTATATTTTTTATTTAGGGTTGTATGTTCGGATTGTATATACTTGAAATCCCTTCTTCTTGGATTTTTCATTACACATTTACAAAACTGTTTCATATTCCATCTAGAATAACTGATGCATTGAACCTCAAAGCGTAACACTCTTTGATGGTTTGAGGGTTTCACGTTGCAAAAAAACCTAATATTTTTACTATTTTGACATATTGACATTTGATATATTTTGCATAAAAATGTAACTTATTTTTTTTTCTTATAGATGAATGATTATCATTTTAAACGTGCTCACCCCCTCCCTTGTTATTTGGTTAGGTTAGTTACAGCATGTTAATTACAGCATATTATCAGCATTATATCATGCTGGTAACATGCTGATTACTTGTTGATAACATGGCTTTATCACCCATCACCCATCACTCAGCCCTATCGCGCATGATAGCGAATAGCAAGAGAAATATCTAAATGACTTTCTCATCAACAAACACTAAAACAAATATTATTTTCCACTGTGCCAGCTTCCCTCGTAAAATGAGATTGCGAACTGAGTTCAGCTTTTAAGCTCACGTGGGAGTTTAAAAAAAGGAGCCAACTTTATTAGTCGTTGATATAATAAAGCGTTGGATAACACATACTGGCCCGGTCAGTCCTCTGCTTGGATGGGAGGTGGTTGGTCATAGCCCGTCTCCAACGGTAAAGGTTGGATTTCCTCAGGGAATTTTGAAAAGCAGCCAAATGCTGATAAGAAGTTCAGAGTTCATCTCGACTCTGCATAGCAACCCTCTCCCCCCCCTTTGTATGTTTGGCACTTAATGTATGCACTTATTGTATGTTTGTATGTCTTGGCACTTAATGTATGCACTTATTGTATGTTTGTATGTCCTGGCACTTAATGTATTCACTTATTGTCTGTCATACATTGTTATAGTACTTATTTCTGTAGCATTTTATCCTAGCTATATTTGTTGTCCACAGGGAATGGTTTAACCTTGCGGTTGTTAGTAATTGGCACTTGGTTCTATGAACATCCTTACTGTACCGACAGCGATATATTGGTGCTTCTCTTTCTTCTGACAAATGGAGTTATTGTAAGTTTCTTTGGATAAAAGCGTCTTCTAAATGCCTTGAAGGTAAATGTATATGGTAAGAGACTTCCAGTCAAGTACTGGGTGTGGTAACCATAATATTTTAACAGTAATAGTCAGGGAGACAGGGGGGAATATTTTTTACTGAGTATTACAACTCAGGTGTTTTTCCGCATCAATAAAAACATGAAGGTAGCAGTGAACTTTTAATTTGGTAAACCACTCCAACGACACAGCGGTCTCAAACAGTGGGGGTCTTTTTCCCTCAGAACACTGAGGAGGAGGAGGTGGTGTGTATTTAGGACATTTTGTTTCCAAAAGTCTCAAACCCAAGTCAGTCGTGCGGACATGTTTAAAAAAAGATATATTAATTGATGTTTGCTAGTTTGCTAGCTTAAATTCATGAAATCCAAAATCCTGCTGAAACACAAATGTCTGTCTGTCTGTCTGTCTGTCTGTCTGTGTCTGTCTGTCTGTCTGTCTGTCTGTCTGTCTGTCTGTCTGTCTGTCTGTCTGTCTGTCTGTCTGTCTGTCTGTCTGTCTGTCTGTCTGTCTGTCTGTCTGTCTGTCTGTCTGTCTGTCTGTCTGTCTGTCTGCCTAACATCCAAACTAAACTCGAAACTAGCTATTAAAGTCAAGGGGCCACTACGAATAGTCAAATCTCCTAACCTTTATGCCTCCTTTCCTTAACCTTTGTTGAAAACGTCATCGGGCCAAGGAGAGATGAAAAGGTGCTTCCTTTCGAACATAGGAAAAGACAGCACTGTTTAAAATAAATTTGACCCCACATTTCCGAACCAACGTCATTGCTCAACGTGATAAGTTCTTACATCTAGCGATAGCGTGGAACTGCAGTTTTCCGAAGTTGGACAACAACAATGTGTTCTTGTCGTATTAATTTCAATCAAGTTGTCGCCAACAGTGAGAATCACTTAGGTCGGACTTGCCAAACGGGAATATTTTAGGCTACTTTAATCCCAATTAACATGTGAAAAAGAGGCTCAACTTGTGTTGACGTTGATATTAACTTCCCCAGTAGTCTTTCTTAAATGTGAAATCTGCCTTTATTTTCTTACGGTGTATATTGTGTGCTTAATAACCAGCAATAAATGAATTAATTTCGATTCAAATAATAAGTTTCTGGAATTGGTATCCATTATTATCAATTGTATTTTCTTCTCTTCCCTTCTTCTGCTTTACCGCGTCTCTCATGCGTCTTTGCGTAGAGTCGGTAAACTTCGTCGGTGGCCTGTCGCTTTAAATATTGCCGCCGTAAAGGATTATGGGATACCGCTATCTCCTTTCCTTTCATAAAGGTTGCTCAGGAGGAACCTATGCTAAAGGAGGGTTAAAGGAAGCATCAAGGCTCCTTTCCTAAGCATTTTTAGAATTCGAACCACCTTTCCTCCAATCATCTCCGGGTCATCTCCATAGGAAAGGAAAGGAGAATTCATAGAGGCCCCAGGGGTTTATCAACGTGTCTCAAAGGTGTCTCTTGCACATTTTAATATCTATGTGCACAACACATAATAGTTACTCATGCTTTAATGTGTGTCCTGACACTGTAACGCTCTGAATGTCACTTGTACCTGAATGTGCCTGTGAAGTCCGTCACTCACTTCCCTGAACAACGCGATTCAGGTTAATATTCTATGCATAACTTGCATGACTGTTATTATCTTCGGTTATCCACACTGGGGGTAATAACTGCCTCTCTCTAATCGTATGATGGCCTCTGTGCTCTGATAGGGGTGTGTGTGTGTGTGTGTGTGTGTGTGTGTGTGTGTGTGTGTGTGTGTGTGTGTGTGTGTGTGTGTGTGTGTGTGTGTGTGTGTGTGTGTGTGTGTGTGTGTGTGTGTGTGTGTGTGTGTGTGTGTGTGTGTGCGCGCACACACAAATGGACCTTTAATCATGTGTCTGTGTGTGTGTGTGTGCATGTGCACCTGACCTGTGTGTGTGTGTGTGTGTGTGTGTGTACGTGCCTGCATATGTGGTTGTGTGCACATGGACCTTTAACCACTGGTGTGCGTGTGCAGGACACACACCCGTACGTGTGTCTGCCAGTCTCGTAATGGTTTGAGTCTGTGATCTGTTCACACACACACACACACACACACACACACACACACACACACACACACACACACACACACACACACACACACACACACACACACACACACACACACACACACACACACACACACACACACACACACACACACACACACACACACACACACACACTGCTGCCAGAGCATGACTTCTGTTGAATTAATTAGTTTGAGACTATCTGTCTGTCCTGTACTGTCTTTCTGTCTGTCTATCTATCAAATTTAACAGTAATTATTACATAATTATTGTAAAAGACAGGGTTTTAATTTGTTGTTCTTTTTGCATTATTTAAGGAAAGCCACCATCCAAGTTCTCTTGAATGGATCTATTGATCTAAAGATCAAAATCGATACATCTTTTGATGTATCCGTCTATATATAGATCCATCTATATGTAGAGGTATATGTACATAGATGTATAGATCAATAGATCCATTCACAAGCGATATACAGCTTTCAAAGTACACATGTATTAATTCGACCTAAATCTGTTTTCGTAATTACCCACCTGAGAGGAATAGCTTGCTGTACAAACATGAGCTGGAGGCTTTGCGTCACTAAGTACCCACAATGCATTCCTGGGTAACCTGTTAGCACCAAACGGATCAGCCCTTCATAGCATGTCACATGTTCCAGCGGCTAAAGTTCATCGCGTGCTCCTTCCGTCTCCTCTGGTGTGATCTCTCGTTCCTTCTTCTTCTAGTGTGGAACGGAGCGTGGGGTTTTTTCTGTGTGTGTGTGCGCGTGCGTGCGTGTGTGTGTGTGTGCGTCCTTTCAACGGATATCTCTTCAGATCTTAAAAAAGAAGATATATAAGCTTATGTATTATATATCTATACTTTTATAAATCGATGTGTTTTAAATATATATATTCTCTATTTATTTTAATTAACCGATGTGTTTTAAATATAGACATAAATTCTATGTATTTTTTTATAAACCTAAGAGATATTTCAGCAAACCATATGCAAATCAAAAAGAATACATATGAATGAACACTGATTTGTGCGTGTGTGCGTGTCTGCGTGTGCGTGTGTGTGCGAGTGTGTTTACCGGCGATGCGCGCGCGCTCGCTTGTCCGAGGCGCGTGTCAGCCAGGAGCGTCGCTTGGGAGATTAGCATTAAAGGCTCCGCTCATTTTAAAAGGCTTTGGAGAGTGTGCGTGTCCAGATGCATGCTCCATTAAGGAGCTAGGGAACTTTAAAACCTTCGTGATCACACAGACGAATTCGCATTTCACCGCGACGCATAACTTACGCTGAATACCGTCAGTTCTGTGCAGCGTGAAGGAACGCAGACTTCAGAATCAGAATCAGATTCTGAATTACTTTTGTTACATCTTATTATTATAGGATTGGACCCCTATTGGACCCCTATTGCCACTATTGTTTCCCTCAAATTCTGTAAAAGTCATACTGCAGCTATAGGCCTACTGTAAGTCGAAAACTCTTGAAATTTTCAGGTATGGTTACCAATAACCCCCTCTACTACCCATAAACGCAAATGTGTGGTACTGCACCCAAAGGTGGCGCTATTGTAAAAATTCATGAATTTCCACTCATTGCCACTCATTTAAGAAACACAACATTGAACAGCACCTGAAATTCATCAGAATCAACATCCCGGCTCATTGGTTCCCAATAATCGGTCTGCCAAGACACAGTATGGCATTAAGGGGAACTTCTCCGTTAACCATTTTTCCTTCATAATTAACTCTGTCATATTTATATTTCTTCCGTTAGTGTTCTTGACTTTTAATTTTGCTCGGACCCCGTTAACCACCGTTTGCGGTTATATTTAATTCTTACAACTGCCTCAAGAGCCTCATAGCAGCAACAATGCAATATATAGTAAATAGGATAGTAATAAAATAAATAAGATAATAATAAAGTCAATAAGATAGTAACAATTCAATAAGATTGTGATACAGTAAATAAGATAGTAATAAAGTCAATAAGATGGAACAAAGTCAATAACATAGTAATCAAGTGTTAAGATGGTGATAAAATCAATAAGATAGTAATGAAGTTAATAAGATCGTAATCAAGTCAATAAATTAGTAAATAAGATAGTATTAAAGTAAATAAGTCAATGCAGTCAATAAGATAGTAAATAAGATAGTAATAAAGTCAATCAGTAGTAATATATTCAATAAGTAGTTATAAAGTCTAGAAGTAGTAATAATGTCAATACGATATTAATAATGTAAATACGATAGAATTAAAGTCAATAAGATAGTAATAAAGCCAATAAGATGGATATATAGTAAATACGATTGTACTAAAGTTATTAAGATAGTAATGTAGTATATAAGATAGTGAGGAAGTCAATAAGATAGTAATAAAGTTAATAAGCTAGTAATAAAGTCAATAAGTAAATAAGTAAAAAGGAAAGCCAAAATAAAAGCCCAAAGGGGGTTATTAATAATAATGTTTTTTGATATTGCCCCTTTCTCACACTCAAGGTCGCTTAACAGATTCATGAGCGCACAAAAAATTCAACAACACGAATAAAAATAAATTATATATACAGAGGTCAGTGGTGGAGGAGGAGAATTGTTCCTAATTGTTATTAAGTCCATGTTTCCAGGAAGCGTCATTTTGCTTCACCCTTTAGGTGAGGTTGTTTGTTGACCTCGTAGGTCAACCCAGTCTCATGGAAATACGTGACACTGTCACGTCATCTTATCTATTCATTCGTGATCTGGGACATGTAATTTCAATTTTTTTCGTGCCAAAAAGCACAAATTTCTTACAATATGACAGCTTTTGGCCACCCGTTTCTACTTTCACCTTTGATTCTGAGAAATTGTGACAATTCGTGGATATATTTAATGCAGGTGCGCTGCTCTGTAGGCAAACTGCGACGGAAAAAAGGAAGCTGCTTCATCTCTTCTTTTTAGAATGAGTTTGAAATTTGTGCTTTTCGCCCAAAAAAAATTTAAATTACGTGTCCCAGATCATGAATGAATAGATTAAATGACGTGACGTGACAGTGTCACGTATTTCCGTGAGACTGGGTTGTGTAGGTTGTGGGTTACGCCATGCAGGGAGATCATTATACACACTACATGCTACATGCTATCTGCCGTTAAAGGACAGCGGCCAATTAGTTTTACATAAAGCAGACAGACTTAGCATGGGAGTGGGTAGCTTTCGTCCAAAACTATTTCCTCATCTTCTTCTGCCTTTGGTTTGTTGGGGCCAATGAGTGTGTTTGTGTTTGTGGGAAATTAAATATCAGATAAACCGCAAACCCCCTGTGGGAGGTAGCGTACTGTCTTTTTAAAGGGGACATATTATGAAAACAACCCTTTTCCTGCGATTTGGGGTGTTGTTTTAGGTCTCTGGTGCTCCCACACGCATACAAACTTGAAAAAAGTCTGTACATGATTTTTTGAGTGAGATATGTGTAACCCAGGTTAAAGACCCTGGGTCCGAGACCAGAATGCATTGCGCGCCCACTCGAGTTTCATGGTCCATGAAACTCTCTTGATCGTTCGATTTGAAGACATACTTAGAAATCCGCTTGAATCTTCCCGTTTTTTTATGCATGGAGCATAAATGTTTGTATATAGTATATAGTTAATGATTGTAGATAGATTTTATGGAGATATTTCCCATTTTTAAATAATTTTTGTACAAAATAATTGACCGTTTTGCCGTCGATGGCATCATCGGAGGCTGGACGTCGAAAGCGACCGATTGGCAGGCCAAAGAGGAACAAGAAGCTCTCTAAAATATATCTTAGAGAGTCGACGTTCAAGTTATGGAGGCAAATTAAACAAAGTTAAGGGTTTGGGAAGACAACCGACAGCGTGTTTGCCAAAGTTCTTCTTCACCGAGCCCCGCTAATCGAAGAAGAAAGGTGAGAAGAGCAAATCTTGCTTTATTCAAGCTTATACCATGATCAGAAGTTCTGTTCTAATCGTTTCAATTTGTTTTTAATTTAGGGATGAAGCTGAAGAAGCTGCCGCCGTACATAATGCTGCTCCGTTGATGCATTTAAACGGTAAAATGTTTTACGCACTACCAAACGATATTGCAAAGAACATTGATTCGACTTCGAGGTCATTTACTTATTCCCGTCTACTGTCGAGTGCTAAAGTGCGAAAGTAAACACGAATTCAAAACAGAGGCTCGCAGTGCATCATGGGCTCCGACCCAGGGTCTTTAACTGACCTAAACAAATAAAAGGTTAAACACAATAATACATGTATTGTGGGAATCTAATATAGCATGTTGTATTAAGTTACTGCTATTTAAAAACTATAAACATGGCTATAATGTAAAAACCTTTTATTGTTATATTGTACCTTTGTGATAATATAATTGGTGTAATGCCCCTTTAGCGAGTGCAACCGTAGACAACCAATCAGAACGGTGTAGCGTCACTTGCGTGTGAGCGAGCGAGCGAAAGAAAAAAATCGGAATGGGCCAGTTTTAATCCGGAAAAGACTAACGACACAGACAGAAAAAAACTTAGTAATAAAATAGGAGAAAACAAGAGTTATAAGAGGATAAAGAAAAGCGAAAACAAAGCAAGGTTTTAAAGAAAGAGCGTTAAGCCTCACTTTTCACTTTCTTTTTGGATTGTTTTGGATTACTTTTTTTCTATCTTTCTTTTGGAGGATTCTGTGTTACTTTTTCTATGCCACGGGACTTAGTGTTGTTATTCGGTTGAGGACTCGGTTTTTTTATTGAGGAGGATTCTGTGTTACTTTTTTCTATGCCACGGGATTTTGCGTTGTTATTCGTTTGGGGACTCGGACGGTTTTTCATGAGGAGGAGATCGTTTGGTGGGACAGCACCGAGGAAAACAAGATGGCGAGCCACCCGTAGAAGATATCAATCGCGAGCTGTAGCACTTCATGCTGCAGGACCACGCTCCTGTTTCTTGGATAACTGAGGAGTGTGGTAAGACAAATTGACTTTCCAAAAGTGGCTGCAACATGCAGTGGAGCTTCAACTGAAGTGAAGGATTTAACAAAAGGACTGATTAGATACTATGTTCGAAATTGAAGTGTATTGATCCCAGATAATGCTAGTTTTCTTCTTTTTTTTTTCTGTACTTGATGCACTAAGTTGTATTTTATTTCATTTGCATTTATTTTGTTTATTGGGTATTTGGTGTTTATAAAAAATAGAAAATAGTAGGCCTACTAAAATCTCAAATTTGCACCACTTAGATACAATTAAAGTTTAAATTGAGTCAACTAAAGAGACAATAATAATTCAAATTCATAAAGGTGCAAAGTTTGAAATATCTTATTGACCTAAATAGGTGTAAATCAACCCAAAGTGAAACAAAAGAGGGGAAATACTTTTCTTTTTTTTTACATAATTGTTTTGTTCTATTTTTCATGGTTTATATGCCGAATGATGTGGATTCACTTTTTTTTTTTTTCATAAATGAACCACAGTCTTGGTGTGTCATTATTAACTTACAGTCACACACTGTTCCTTAGCCCTAGTTACTTGTAATGATTTACAGTTGCTACATATGCATTTCTGAAAGTACCCCGCCTACAGTTACCAAACGTGTGAGCCAGCCCGGAGGAGCAGACATGGAGGAGAAAAGGATTGTACTCCCGGAGTTCAGCTGCCAGACCAGTCCGGCATCTCAGCTCAGAGTACAATCCCTTCCTCCTCCATGTCGCGGTACAATATGGACTTCAGAGAGTCAAGGTCAAAGTTAATTTCCCCCAATCCTTCTCAACCATGGCCGAGATAACCCCCACTACGAGTCTTTACATGTTGTGGAAGTACCAGAGACGTGAGATGCAGTCTTTATGATTCATAATATCATCTGAGGCGCACAGCTTTTGGCCGTGATATTCAATATAATATAATATAAATTCCTATATATTATATGATATTATTATTGTGAGATTTTATTATATAGATATACTGCTCCAGGAGTCCGCAAACGGCAACAATCACTTCTCCTCCATGCTGTGGTTCACTCTGACAGCTCATTTGCATTAAAGCTACAGACACTAGTAACAGCGCAATATAAAGGGACAGAAACAGAGGGGAATAGTGCGGTAGGCAAGATTTTTTTTCCTAAAAGCTATTTCCAGCAAACAGCTTCAAAAACATGTTTTCTGGAACTCATGCACTATGTTCACTTGTTGAGAAAACATCATAATATGTCTCCTTTAAGAATAGTTTATTCACAGCCATATGTTTTTCTGAACTGCTGTCATATAGTGAAATATTTCCGTGCGTTGACGCGATTCAAGACTCGTATCGTTGTTCTCATAGCATAATCAATATTGTTGGCCTCATAGCATAATCAATATAGTGAGCCTCCTAGCATAATTTATATTGTTAAAGATGGTTAGCTAGAAGAGATGGTTAGCGAGCAGAGAGGGTTAGCAGAGATGTTTAGCTAGTAGAGATGGTTAGCTAGCAGAGATGGTTAGCTAGTAGAGATGGATAACAGAGATGGTTAGCAGAGATGTTTAGCTAGTATAGATGGTTAGCTAGCAGAGATGGTTAGCTAGTAGAGATGGATAACAGAGATGGTTAGCTAGCAGAGATGGTTAGCAGAGTTTTTTTTAGCTAGTAGAGATGATTAGCTAGCAGAGATGGTAAGCTAGTAGAGATGGATAACAAAGATGGTTAGCTAGCAGAGATGGATAGCGAACAGAGATGGTTCGCTTTCAGGGATCCCTCTCGCGCAACTGAACAATAACGACAACTTAATGTGCCGAAATCTATTGACTCGCATGTCACGGTTTTGTCTACAATCAGTTTTGTGTTGTTGTTGTCGTGTGTGTGCGTGTGTAGGAGGGGGGGGGGGGGGGGGCTTTAATGGATGTTAAATCGAGTCATCTGCAAAAGATTTGTGTCGTTAATTTTTCTCAGAACGTTTTTATTGGGTCTGTGCAGTTGTTCACTCACCGTCCTTGAATTTAGCTCGTTTGAGAACTGTGTTGTGCTGATGTCTGTGTGTGTGTATTTGTAATTTTTTCGTTTCATGTGGGTGTTTTTTAGTGAATTTGTGTGTTTGTGTGTGTGTGTCATCTTTCCATCTTCTTGTGTGTGTGTTTTTGTGTACTTGTGAATTTGTTTGTGTCTGTGTGTGTGCGTGTGTGTTTGTGTGTGTGTGATTTGTGTTTGTCATCTTTCCGGCTTCTTGTGTGTATCTTTTTGCATTTGTGTGTTTTTCTGTCTTCGTTATGTGCGTCTGTCTGTTTGCTTTTGTTTGTGTGTGTGTCGGGTTCTCATGTGTTTTTTATGCTTACGCGTGTGTGTGTGTGTGTGTGTGTGTGTGTGTGTGTGTGTGTGTGTGTGTGTGTGTGTGTGTGTGTGTGTGTGTGTGTGTGTGTGTGTGTGTGTGTGTGTCTGAGAACGTCTGTAGGGACCCTATTGTAATCGTTATTATTATTATTATTATTATTATTATTATTATTATTATTATTATTATTATTATTATTATTATTATTATTATTTTCCTCACTTTTTGGCTCCAAAAGTTATAAAATTAGTAATGGAATCAAAAGATAGGCAAGAATAAACATAGGTGGCGCTAGAACAAGGCCTTGAAGTTCAGCATTTCAACATGCTGCCATTACCACTAGGAAGCAGCAATTTTCATTAAACTTGTTATGCATGCACCATTTGTCATTATGAACAACTTTCACATTGCAACCCATACGGTTAGACCATCTGAATATAGTGCACTGACCACAACTTGACCAGACGCCCACACATTAACCGCTTTGTTGCTGAAAGTGGGAAAAGCTGCAAACTTGGCACACATGTACAAAGGGACTATATATATATATATATATATATATATATATATATATATATATATATATATATATATATATATATATATATATATATACTATATGGTGTTTGTTAAATTCATCTCAATAAGGCGAAAGACAGAGATAAACATTTTAAACTGAAATACATACATATGTATACAGCTCTACAACACGTTTAAACAGCTCTAACATTGCATCCAAAACACGTTTGCTCAGCTGTTCATAATGGCTATTAAGAGGAGATTCCATAGTATACCCATGTCAAATTTGAAGACTATACCTGAAAAAAAAACACCATTTGTTTGAAGTTCTCCCGTCTGAACCACGGCCTCTCTCCAATGCCGGCTGGGCCTTAAAGCGGGACTTGCCAACCGTCACGTAAAAAACGGAATTGTCCATTATTTGGAAACTAAAAGACGTGTTCCGTAATGAATTAATACGGGACACACTTTTTCCCGTATTTCGGGTCGTGGAAGAATGAGAGCGATTATTCTCTTCCGTCACTCACTGTGCTGTGGCTGCCACCTCGTGCACACAAGCAGGAAAGCTGCATCCCATAGCTGCGAATGCTGCAACTATGGGAAGCAGCTCCTGTCATGAGTACCGACCAATTATGGCAGCAGATGTGTGTGGTTGCTAGGATACATTGTTCACAGTGATTGGCTCTGCTGCTGCCTGAAGCGGTCTCGCCCGGCTTCATTCAACTAAAAACACCAACAAGAATGGCTCCCCATGCTGCAGCTACCTAGTCCTCGAGTGAATACGACGACTTCCTAGTTCCTCCTCGCGGCACGGCAAAAATGAAAGAAAGGAAAAAGAAAAGCAAAATACAGAAAAGGATGGGAAAGGGACTTTAAATGGATAGACAGACAGTGTTCGAGAAGATGAGTTCAAGGCGAACTGTACAGTATGCAAACGTCAATTTTTGGTCAGCCACGGCGGTCGGACAGACGTAAAACAACATGCTTCTGGTGTAGCACACAAGAGGAACGAGACCCACAGGAGAAGTCAGGGTGCTCTGACACAGTTCCTTGTCCGACAAGGAACTCCGGAGGCTAACATGGTATGTCAAATAACTAAGCATGTTTGTTGTTTGCTAGTAGTAGCCTAGACGAGTGGATACTAGTGTGAGAACTCAGCACCTGCGTTAGCAGGTTTCATACAGGTTTCATACTATTTCATACACTATTTGTACATTTAGTGATTTTTCTTTTTCTATTACAGGTAACTGCTGCTGAGGTTGCTCATGTCTACCACACAGTCAAGCACAATTTGAGCTACAACTCCTCGGACTGTCAGTTCAAATTGACCGTACAAACACTCCCTGACTCTGCTATTGCAAAGAAGATGTCCTGTGGGAGGAGAAAGGCTGAGGCAGTGGTCACTGATGTCCTGACCCTTTTTGAAGAGATGGTCAAAAAGCTGGAGAGGGATGCCACCACATCAGCTGACCTCTATGCCATCATGGACTCTTTTCTAAAAAGACTAATTAAGAGAAAGGATGATAAGTTCTACGGCTACCTTACAAGACAAAAGCTTCAGCCTCTGTCTCCACATGCTGCCAATCGTGTCAGGCAGGAGTTCACCTTCTTAGACACTGCCATTGGTTATGTGCGCAAGTGGTTCAACTTCTCTGAGGACAACTGGCACTTTCACGTGCAACCACTCTGTCTGACATCTGGGAAGATCTCCTACGACGACATGGAGACGATCATTGAGAAGCTACACCTAGTTGACAGGTATGTAACACACACACTGACACTGTACCATTGACTCCCTTTACTGGCATATTATGCCAAGGGATAATAATTTGCACCTGATTCCAGTCTACTAATCACTACCAGTGATTTTAATATAACACTTTGTCAAATGATTTTAATGAGTGCCTCAGTAGTTTTTAATAATGCTGATGGCTGTGAACTGAAAGCCATTTCATCTTTATCGACAGGCTTAACCTCTCTATGGATGAGCTCTACGATGAGTGAGATACAGCAAACGGCGTCCTCGGTCACCTCAAAGGGTGTCAGGATTGAACGTCAAAGGGAACAGCTGAGAAGTGGGTGGAAGTGCTCAGGGGCCGGGCAGCTGACCTTGCAAACATCCTGGCTGTGGTGTCCTTTATTCTCAGCATCCCATCCTCTACTGGGTACGTGGAAAGGGTGTTCTCTTTCATGAAAAACAAATGGACAGATGTGCGGAACAAATGCTCTGTTGCACTGATTAAGAGTGAGCTGCTTGCTCACAGTTTTACACTGAGGCTGGTGTGGATACACAACTGCTTGCTGCTGCCAGAGATAAAAAAAAATACAAGTGGAAGAAATTGGGTTGTACGATCTTTTCTGGTTCCATAGGCAGTATTAGGAACCATAGGGTTTGCACATTATGTGCCTTTTGGATTTTTTATTTTGTTGTATTTTTATTTATGTTTTTGCCTGATTTAATGTGTACACACATGACAATGTATTTTGTATTTGCTACTTGAGCTGCAAAGATCAAAACCAAGAAATATGGTGTGTGATGCTCTACGTTTCATGTTTTTGTTCCAATTAGTGATAATTTTTGCACTGTTTTTGTTTAGTTAATTTAAGTGCTTACAGTTTGTGATCAATTTTGCACTAGGTGTTTTTATACTTTTGTTAGGCCTAAGAGGCCAAATGTTTGCACTACTACTGTTCCATTAAGAAACGCAATACTCCTGTTCCTGTTCATTAACCCATTCAGGCCTGAGAAGAGATTCTACAGCTAAAGCACTAAAATAAGGGTTACAAAAATGTGTTTCAGTTAAGAGAGTGTTAAGAAAATGTTAAGAAAGAGTTAAGAAAATGTTATTTTGCACAAAATAAATTCTTCAACATTTATCTGTTTCTTGTGTCGTCTGTATATACTGAAAATACAAAACTGAAGTTAAGGTATGTGTCTTTAGTACATGCTTATTATAGATGTGGTTAAAGAATACATTTTTTTTTACTTGTGATTATGGTATGAATTATTAAATGGGTAGGACTTGCTAAAGTAAGTCTAGCACAGTAGTTACACAGTAGTAGTAGTACAGTAGTAGCAAATGCATGACACATGCACACGCGCGCTCATGCGCGTGCATGTGTCCCTTATTTACATTTCTGATAGTTTGGCAACCCTAGGTACACACGTAATTTTGCTAACATCCGTTTGACTTTTAACACAGTATGCGTTCACAACATGTTTGGTGATTGTTTAGTTTTTAAGGTATACGGAAGGAATCTATTTCTCAAAATATACTCTAATCTGCCCTTGGCAGTCTACGGTCATACTGTCGGTCATAGTCATACTCTCGGTCAAACAGTCATACAGTCAGTCGTACTAGTAGGACGCCGTCATGGTTTCTTGCAACTATATTTATTGTTATTATTTATTTATTCAATTCCAGAAACAAGATCCAGTGACTAGTAGTGGGTTAGAATAATTTTTGCGTTCATTTTAGGATTAACGTCCTGACGCATTGCTAGGACAACGGGGTCATATGCTCTGACGCATTGACGTTGCTCTACTCTAGCCCTAAAGCCTGAACCAGTACAAATGGATGGTAAATGGGCTGCATTTATACAGCTCTACTATCCAAAGCGCTTTACAGTAGGGCCTAACTTTCACCCATTCATGCACATGTTCACATTCCGACGGCTCAGGGAAACAGCCAGCTCATCTTGGAGTAGTTAGGGTGAGGTGCCTTGCTCTTGGACAACTCGACACTCAGCTAGGAGGAGCCGGGGTTCGAACTATCAACCTTGCGGTAACATGCCAACCCGCTCTACCGCCTGAGCTCACAGGGGGAGAATCTCAACAGGTTGTCGAGTTCAGGTTTAATTCCCAATGGGATTACGTTTGGCTTTAATTACGAGTTAAGAGTCTGAGTGCGGACAGACTCTTTCATCTCATTTGTGCTTTGTGCCGATAAAGGGAAAGAGCCAGCGTGGGAAGCAAGAGATTTGTTAATCCCGTTCATTAGATTCGATTTAGATGATCAAATCTCTTCACCACGCGAAAGCCAGACGTTATTTATTCATTTCCTGGAGGAGAGTCTGGCTCAGAATTTGTGAGTGTGTGTGTGTGTGTGTGTGTGTGTGTGTGTGTGTGTGTGTGTGTGTGTGTGTGTGTGTGTGTGTGTGTGTGTGTGTGTGTGTGTGTGTGTTGTGTGTGTGTGTGTGTGTGTGTGTGTGTGTGTGTGTGTGTGTGTGTGTGTGTGTGTGTGTGTGTGTGTGTGTGTGTGTGTGTGTGTGTGTTCACCTGTGTGAGTGTGTATGTGTGTGTGTGTGTTTGTGGGCGCTTGCTTGTGTGTGTGTGTGTGTGTGTGTGTGTGTGTGTGTGTGTGTGTGTGTGTGTGTGTGTGTGTGTGTGTGTGTGTGTGTGTGTGTGTGTGTGTGTGTGTGTGGGTGCTTGCTTGTGTGTCTGTCAGTGTGTGTGCTTGCGTGTGTGTGTGTGTTTGTGTGTGTGTGTGTGTGTGTGTGTGTGTGTGTGTGTGTGTGTGTGTGTGTGTGTGTGTGTGTGTGTGTGTGTGTGTGTGTGTGTGTGTGTGTGTGTGTGTTTGTTTCAATTCCTGTATGGGTGGAGGTTTGTTGTGGTGGGTTATGTAGGCCTAACCCAAAAACTGACAGAAGTCCAAAACAAGGACTCTAGTTACATTTACATTTAGGACATTTTGGTGAAGCTTATCTGAAGCGTCTCACAACGGTTCACACACACATTCACCCACCGACGGCGGAGTAGACCAAGCAGGGTGACAGCCAGCTGGTCAGGAACAGTCTAGGTGAGGTGCCTTGCTCAGGGACACGCATTACGTTGAATATACACACAAATACGCGTTCGGAAACCTAACCAACATACAATGCTTCAAGTGACGTGTTCGCGGCCAGCCCTACTGTCGTTTATCGGATATTTCAGTTCACACAAACTCACCCACTTTGTTGGTCAAACCAACCAAACGCAGAAAAAGAGGATGAAATTATTTGAAACAAAAGATTTTTTCCAAAGAAGGTGAGGAAGGTAAGAACAACAGGCCGTTAAAACAGATAAGCAGTTAGTCAGTTAAGGTAAAAACGAATAGTGCTATTCTGTTAAATTTATTCCGTATGTCGTTTTTCAAGTATTTTTCATCATTCTTGTGATTGTGATGCAAACCAACTGAACCCATTTCTTGAATCCTGAATCATTTGGAAAGATACACACACACACAACCACACATACACACACACACACACACACACACACACACACACACACACACACACACACACACACACACACACACACACACACACACACACACACACTATGACCATAATACGGCAATATTTTACAGTATAGATAACACATTGGATTGCAGTGTTATAGATACTGTATGACAGATTAGCTAAATGAGAGGATTATGTACCACATATATTTAGATCAGCTTGTACAAAGTTCAACATTCTCATGCTGCGTCAGGCTAGGCTAGTTATTGGCCATTCGATATAAAGCCCTCCTCCAAGTCAGGGGCGCCGGCCACGTTGAAGTCAATGTAAGCTCGCTCACTCTTTGCCGTCTATCAAGCAGGGACAGCTTTTCATTGGCGCAAGAAAATTTGCCCTCGGGTCGCACCAGTGTGCGCCCCAGGCCAATGGTATCGCTTTTCTTTTTTGTTAACACCACATGATTGGACAATTCAGTGAATCAATAAAATGGGCACCCCCCCCCCCCCAGCAGAATTTGCACAACACAACTATATGTAAAGAAGAGGTAAATCGCTAACTAGCAGAGAGTTGTAAGCACTTTCCACCCATTTCAGTAGCGGAATTTGACTCCCCAAGCAATGTTATACTTAAAGGTTGGGTATGGAATTCTCTTTTTTGGCCATTTTTGCAAAATTACTTGAAATCCTTATCATAACCCAATTACAGCCACTCAGTTAGAAGTATTGACATGAAAATTTAAAAAAAAATAGTCAATCTTCTTTGGAACGTTAGGGGCAGGGCTCGAAAAACTCCAGCCAATGATTTCCAGACCCACCGAGTGGCATTGGACAGTGAGTACGTCAATCAAACGGTTGTTCTGCCCTCCCCCTCCCCCGCTCCCCGCGCGTGACCCTTTCGTGCACGTACTCAAAGCTCGTGACCCAGAGCGAGCTTCTGTTTGTTGTTATCCTGCGGTAGTTACTGGAGCTAGCTAACTAGCTAAAGGCTCGCTCTCGCATCTGCTCGTGCATGATTGTGCGTCCATGTACTTGGAATGGGTGGAGTCAGAGTCAGCGTTGAAGGAGAGGGGGTAGGACCATTTGAGTTGTGTATTTTTAAAATCTGCTGGCGTTTCTCAAATCCCATACCCAACCTTTAAAACGAGCAAGTAAGTTACATATAAATTTAGTCTTTTGCATATAAATAAAATGAGGCAACTGTCCCATATTTCTAACTGCATTTGAAGTAGACATTGAGACTCACAAAAAATGGATGCGATAGGAAAGTGATCATGATTTGTCTCAATATCAGAATTACAACAATGGGTCAAATAGCAATGGCTGGTGGAACGGCCATGAAGTAAGTCTGTAGTGTAAGGAATGAATCTGAACTTATAGTAGGTAATAGTGGCCCTCCCCATAATGCACCAGGATACAGGAAATCAAATCTATCAAATTCAAAAAAGAATATATATTTCTTTTACTACTGCACCTCACCAACATTTATGACCAACAGATGCCACTGAATAGCACATGGCATATTTTACATCAGGCTATTTTTATTTTTATTGCAATTGAATTTTTTAATAAAATCTATTTGTTTTTATTTATATTATCGCTGAGCTCTTGAATCTTAGAAGGCTATACAACCTGTTGAAAGAGCGGCGGTTAAAAGGGATTGATGCATGTTCAAATTGGACAAAAAGACACTAAGTTTAGTTAATTTATTGTTTCATTTCTTATAAAATCGTTCTTCAGACAGGGACTCTCATTGAGATTCAAATCAATGAAATCAAATAACAAGCATTTAAGTTTCACACAAATGATCTTACAATTAAAAACAATAGATGGATGACTGAGTTCTGCGTCGTTTGAGTTGATTCACTAAGGGTCACTGCGGTTGCCATGACGAACAGATCAATGAGGCGGGTTCCAGTCCCTCTCCTCGTGTTCCTCCACACACACACACACACACACACACACACACACACACACACACACACACACACACACACACACACACACACACACACACACACACACACACACACACACACACACACACACACACACACACACACACGTCACATGACCATGTGAATCAGCCTCAAGACGTGTGTGTTTGTGTGTGTGTGTTGTGTGTGCGTACCCGTACGTGTGTGTGTGTGTGTGTTGTGTGTGTGTGTGTGTGTGTGTGGTGTGTGTGTGTGTGTGTGTGTGTGGTGTGTGTGTGTGTGTGTGTGTGTGTGTGTGTGTGTGTGTGTGTGTGTGTGTGTGTGCGTACCCGTACATGAGTGTGTGTGTGTTTGTGTGTGTGTGTGTGCTAGGCGTTGATCTGTGTGTGTTAGTGCATACCCGCGCGTGCGCATGTTTGTGTGTGTGGGCACCGTACGCGTGTGTGTCTGTGTGTGTTGGGGGTTGATCTGTGTGTGTGTGTGCGTGCGTACCCGTGAGTGTGCATGCAGGTGTGTGTGTGTATGTCCCTGTGTGTGTGTGTGTGTGTGTGTTAGGGGTTGATCTGTGTGTGTGTGTGTGTGTGTGTGTGTGTGTGTGTGTGTGTGTGTGTGTGTGTGTGTGTGTGTGTGTGTGTGTGTGTGTGTGTGTGTGTGTGTGTGTACCTGTGTGTGTGTGTGTCTGTGTGTGTGTGTGTGTGTGTGTGTGTGTGTGTGTGTGTGTGTGTGTGTGTGTGTGTGTGTGTGTTGTTGGGGTTGATCTGTGTGTGTGTGCGTGTGTGTGTGTGTGTGTGTTGGGGGTTGATCTGTGTGTGTGTGTGTGTGCGTACCTGTGTGTGCTTACCTGTGTGTGCGTGCGTGCGTGTGTGTGTGTGTGTGTGTATGTCCCTGTGTGTGTGTGTGTGCGTGTGTGTGCGTGTGTGTGTGTGTGTGTGTGTGCACACCTTGTGATAGAACACTATCCAAGGTCGGGGACAGATGATCTCTTTGATCCCGATGACGCCATCAGGAAAACCAACCAACCAATCACAGTGAAGCGCCATCAAACCCTGACCGTCACGGTGTGACCTTCTCCGGAAGTTTCCGACCGTATTAACGGTACTAGCGAGTCTTCGGAAGAGTGATAGGACGTTTTCTTCATTTGTTTACAGAGGAGTGTGTGTCTGTTGTGCGTTCGCCTTCAGTGACAATAATACGTTGCGATAGGCCTTGAATTATATCAGCGTGCCCTTTACAATGCTCAGGAGCTGTGTGTGTGTGTGTGTGTGTGTGTGTGTGTGTGTGTGTGTGTGTGTGTGTGTGTGTGTGTGTGTGTGTGTGTGTGTGTGTGTGTGTGTGTGTGTGTGAGTGTGTGTTTATTTGCTTTTGTTTTTGTGTGTGTGTTCACCTGTGTTTTTGTGGATCAGTATGGGTGCATGTGTGTTCTTGCTTGTGTGTGTCTGTTCACCTGTGTGGTGTGTGTGTGTGTGTGTGTGTGTGGTGTGTGTGTGTGTGTGTGTGTGTGTGTGTGTGATTGTGTGCACGTCAGTGTTTGCTTGTGTGTGTGTGTGTGTGTGTGTGTGTGTGTGTGTGTGTGTGTGTGTGTGTGTGTGTGTGTGTGCTTATTTGTGTGTATTCATGTTCGTGCGTGGCTGTATCTGTATGTATTCATGTGTGTGTGTGTGTGTGTTCCTGCAGGAAGGCAGAAGACTGTAAGATGTGTGCGTGTGCATTTATGTGTGTGTTTCTGTGTGTATCTGTGTGTATTTATATCTGTGTGTGTGTGTATTAATGTGTGTGCGACTCTGCATATGTGTGTGTTCCTGCAGGAAGGAAGAAGACTGTAAGATTTGTGTGTGTGTATTTGCATGTGTGTGTGTGTGATGTCTGGGTGTATTCATGTGTGTATCGGTGTGTATTCATGTGTGTATCCGTGTGTATCCGTGTGTGTGTGTGTGTGTGTGTGTGTGTGTGTGTGTGTGTGTGTGTGTGTGTGTGTGTGTGTGTGTGTGTGTGTGTGTGTGTGTGTGTGTGTGTGTGTGTCCCTGCAGCAGGCTGTAGGATGAGGCTGCCTGCTGGTGTTCCTCATTCAGGCTGGTGGCGTGGCCTGCAGGAGGCCCCCACCCACAAGTCAGCGCGACACACACCACAAAGGCTACAGGTGGGTCACTCTGTGTGCGTGCGTGTGTGTCTGTGTGTGTGTGTGTGTGTTTGTCTATCTGTCTGTGTGTGTGTGTGTTTATCAGTGCGTGGTTGTTTCTCGGTGTCTGTGTGAGTGTGTGTGTGTTTGTGTGCGTGTCTATTTGTATGTTTGTGTGGCTGTGTTTTTGTGTGTGCATGCCTATCTGTGTTTGTGTGTGTGTGTGTGTGTGTTTGTCTATCCGTGTCTGTGTGTATATCTGTGTGCCTGTTTGTGTGTGTGTATGTGTCTTTCCTCCCTGAATGTACAAAACATGAACCAAAAAATAGAAAATATTAACGTAACCTCATCGTTCTCGCCCCACATCCGTCCCGTGACACACTCACACACACGTTTGTGCATTTAGTGTGTGTTTAAAATCTATTTTATTAGGAATAACCGCTTGAGATGAACCCATCTCTTTTCCAAGGGCGGTCCTTAACAACAAAGCAGAATAACAACATAATAAGAACCCACAAAAAAAACAACAAAAAGACGTCACACCCAAAGACATATAGAATAGAATAGAGTATCCTTTTAGTGTCATTGTATAGTGTACATGAAATTGTAGCACCATCCAAAGAAAAACACAACATAAAAATAGTAAGTATAAAATACAAGGCAGTACTGCATTGTACGCACAAAAAGAAATACACCAAACGTTTAGTAACACATGCTCATACTAATTCATACTCATGCTCATGCTAATTTGTTCCACATGCATTGTGGCAGAAATAGTAGGAAAAGTAGAATGCATTATACAGGGTTTAAAAAGTGCGTGAAAGACATTTAACAAAAGGTTTTAAAAAAAAATCATAGAAGACAGAAAAAAAGGATTTTAAAGAAGGCATTCAAATACTTTTAACTGCCCTTAAAGGATTGATAAAAGACGAGAAAAAAATGTTTTAACTGGATTAAAAATTATCTAGAAAATACATGAAAACAGGGTTTAAAAAGTGTCACAAGCCGACCGTGGCGGTTGTGGCAAAGAGGGGAGACGCACACAATTGACTGAGTTTGTTCACAAAAAAGGTTTTATTATAACCAAGTGAATATAACATAAGGTCATGGCGTTTGTATTCAATCTAGTCAGTGATGCAAGGTGTGTGTGTACGCGTAAAAGTATATGGGTGTTGTAAGGTGTAAACATACCTAGGATACAACTAAACCAAAATACCAAAGGAACCAATAATAAGTGGTACCTCCCAAAGGAGAACACCCCTCACACCGGGCTCACAGGTCTACTTAAATAAGCCCAGCTCACGTGTTGTCAATGAGTTCGTTAGGCTCCCCTCGTTAGGCTCCCCTCGTTAGGCTCCCCTCGTTAGGCTCCCCTCGTTAGGCTCCCCTCGTTAGGGTCGTGACAAAAGGCATAAAAGGGTTTTAACAGCTGTCTTAAAAGGATAAATTAGGTCATGAAAACAGGGTTTAAAAAATAATAAAAAACTTTTAACAACTGCAGATTCAAAAGAATCGATAAAAAACAAGGAAACAGTGATTAAACAAAAGCGTTAAAAGCCCTTTTACAAGCCTGAGTCACTTTGACATCGCCGCTGCCTTTCTGTTGCGCTTGGTCAACGTTCGCCCTCTGGCCTACGAGTTGAACACATGAACGTATTAATACGGAGCATTACATAATACAGAACCATCAAGTCAGAGGAAATGTATTTTTTCCCTTTTTGATGAGATAATACTTGTGTTTGAACTAAATGTAAATGTTTCGTAGAAAAAAATAAAATGATAAAAAATACAGTTTAAACAGTGGGCCTAAACATCAAAAACCAAACACTATGGCCAAACAAATAATTAAATCGTAAAAAAAAAAAGAAGAGTTAATAACAATAGATGCACTGTATATATATTTTTTAACCAATAATTTTTTGAAACGAATAAGAACAAATGCCGGTTTTTATTTGAAAGAAAAATCACTTTCTTCCATCGAGTGACCATGTGTCTGTTCTGATTAGCCGACTGAAAACTGAGTCATGGAAAAACGAAGGGAAAATCAATGGATTCCTCTCTTACGGTTCAGCGATGATTCGACCCCCCCCCACCACCCCCCCCAAGAAAACCCCCGGGGCGAGACAGACCATCTATAAAAACAGTCTTCCTCAGTCCACGCTGTTACGGTAAGCTGGCCTCTTCGTGTGTGTGTGATGGAACGTAGGGAGGGGGGGGGAGAAATCTCAACAATACCAATACTGTTTAATTCCACATCGGACAGTAGATGAAGTGCTTCTGGTTGGTCTCGTTGGTTCCCGCCCCATGTAGTGTCAGTCATTCTAGTACCCTCACACTACACACACATCACATACACACACACACACACACACACCACACAGCACACCACCACACTCTCCACACACACACACACACACACACACATACACACACACCACACAGACTACCGATCACACTGCACACCCCACCACCACATTGGTACCTAACACGGCGTTTTGTTATGAAACCATCACTACACCACATACAAACATGCCACACCTCAAACGACACATACCATCCAGCACATGGATACGTGCACAACGCATCATGCACCAACACACACGTGTACACAGACGACACACAGCTTTCTATGCAAATACTCGTACATAACACACAACCCTCACATGTGACGGCACACACACCAGACCCATCACACAAACAAACCTGCCACGCACACACAACCACATATCACACACGTGAAAACCCAAACTATGTCTATTTACATAACCATACTCACATTCACAGACAACGCTACACACACACGAACACCACACACACACACACACACACACACACACCGACACAGCACACAACACACACACACAACACACCAGACACACACAACCACCTACCATCACCCCGATTTTCCACACACACACACTCACACCTCCTATATTAACTCAGGTCTGCTGAAGCCTTTCCATGAGATATTTTCCAAAACTGACGTCAACACAAGCGGAATTGCCTCAAGACATCCCAGAAAAACTTCCCCCCCCCCCCTCATTAGACAAACAAACCACTGTCCCGGGAAACGCCACAAGACGCACCAATCAAATCGAGGAACAGTTCACCTCTTCATAAGCGCTTGTTTTGTAACTCGATGTTCATGACTGTTACTTCCTGCACTTCACGAAGGGGTCGAATGAAGCACATGTCCATCACATGACGGGTTTTATGTTCTATTTTCCATTTGGTTTGTTTTACCCGCTAACCCTCCACGCTTTTATTTTGGCAGCAGCCGTTGGGGGTACTAGAGAGATGACTGTTGAGTGTTTGTGTTTTGCTGAAACTGCAACTCAATAATATATTTTTACCAATAGGTTGAAATATATGACTGGGCATCTCTCGTTTAACAGCCACAAATCGTTAAATGACCAATGTTGAGCCATACACTTGTAATTGCACATAAGCTTGTTTAAAACAGTAATTAAGAAAGAAAAAAACAGTATGAATTATGGTTCTTTTAAATAGGTTGAAACATAGTACTGAACCGTTTAAAAGCCTTCAGTCTCACTGTATCTCTCCATAGAAGTCCTTTTTTCATCAGTAGCCCATGAAGGGAAAGCAGAGAGAGAGAGAGATGAGAGAGAGAGAGAGAGAGAGAGAGAGAGAGAGAGAAGGAGAGAGAGAGAGAGAGAGAGAGAGAGAGAGGAGAGAGAGAGAGAGAGAGAGAGAGAGAGAGAGGGAGGGAGGGGGAGGAAGGAAGGGAGGTGAGGCCGAGGGAGGGAGCCGAGAGGCGAGAGAAGGCGGGGAAGAGAGGAGGGGGAGGGAGAAAGGTGTGAGAGATATAGAGAGGGAGGAGAGAGACAGAGACACAGAGTAGAGAGAGAGACAGCGAGAGAGAGAGAGAGCATAATGCACTCTTTCCAGAACCCGTCACCCGTTCTCTCTCCTGTAGCCCGGTTCATTA